>JBBPNX010001069.1:0-10971 GCA_038091155.1 Harrya chromipes
TATCTGCGACGGTATCAGTGCACGCTGTGCACTGGAGGCTGGCTTCGATTGCATGTACCAAAGCGGAGCTGCTACCACAGCTTCACGTCTTGGTCAGCCAGATGTTGCCATTGCCACTTTGAACGACTTTGTTCAAAGCGCAGAGATGGTCTGCGGCTTGAGTCCCACAACTCCCGTCATCGCTGATGCTGACACTGGGTACGCTACTTGGCCTTTCCGATTTCAGAATTATTTTGACCGTAAATTTTTTTTTTCATAGCTTCGGTGGGACTGCCATGGTTGCCCGCACCGTCTACCAATACGTTCGTGCTGGTGTAGCTGGCATGCACATTGAAGACCAAGTGCAAACCAAGCGTTGCGGCCACCTGATGGGAAAGCAGGTTGTTTCGCGGGAAGAGTTCCTCACTCGTATCCGTGCTGCAGTGATCGCCCGTGATTCCATCCCTGGTGGTTCCAACTTTGTAGGTGCTCACACGAGTAAGGACGAGAATTTTACTCATTGGTTCATAGGTTATCATTGGCCGCACTGATTCCGCTCAAGTTCTTGGCATGGAGGAGGCTGTCATTCGTCTGAAGCTCGCTGCTGATGCGGGTGCCGATGTTTGCTTCATCGAGGGTGTCAAGACTGCTGAGCTTCTCACCAAGACGGTGAAGGCATTGGAACCCAAGCCTGTTCTTGTCAACGTCATCTCCGGTGGTCTCACGCCATCCTTCACTTGCAAAGAGGCTGAAGCGCTCGGAGCCAAGATCATCAGTGAGTCCGATGGACGATGATGGATGAATTCGTCTGACGAAGTTCTAGTCTTCTCCTTGGTCTCGTGCGTCGCTGCAGTGCACGGTATTCGTGCAGCTATGCAATCACTGAAGAAGACGGGCACTGATTTCACTTCGGCGAAAGGGATGGACCCGAAAGCATTCTTCGAAGTCATGGGTAGGTATCAGTTCCTCAGTTGTTACCACGGAAGACTTAACGCTTTCCTAGGTCTCAAAGATGTTGTCGACCTCGACACACGCGCCGGTGGAAGTGCTTTCGATGTCGTATAAAATCGACCCTCATTAAAACATTTCATTAAATTTTTTTCCTGGTCTTTCTCTCACCTCGCACCTGCCTCGGAACCGGAAGCATTATGCTGTGTAACAAGTAGCCGTCACATCGCATCTCAATACCTATGGTCACACTCCTTAGATTTTTTTTTGTTTATCTTTAATCTTTACAATCAATGAAGGTTGATATTACAACCTGAGTGCCTGCTAGCTTTTGGACGAAACGGCAACTTGAACAGCTACCCCATCAGGTAAGTCGATCCCACCAGAATTGGGTAAGCATCCCTATTTCAGTCCTTGTTGACGGCGTTCCGTCGGTTGCAGCCAATCACTCAAGAGCGGGGCATATTTGATCTCCGACTGGAAACAGCAAATGCAATTGGCTGCATGGTCTCCGGCAAGAAGCAATACTGGATGCCGATGTGTCGGAGTCTCTTTCACACGCTTCATTGTCGTCGCTTCCCAGCACGGGACGTGCGTGGCGGGGAATCCGCTCGCACAACAACTTGGAAAAGCGGACCGCGGTTGCCCGTCTAACGTTCACTCCATTTCTCCACTTGTGCTCGATACTCAAGACAGCATCATGACCCATGGAAAGCCACTGACAGGGAAGGAAGTCGCACTCCACAACAGTCGCGAGAGTTGCTGGATCATTGTCCATGGTATACGATGCCGGTTGAGCTTTTGCGGCAGTAACTAAGTGTTTCGTGTTCCCATGTAGGGAGCGTGTACGATGTCACCGACTTTTTGGATGGTGCGCGCTTACTGTTTTGCTCTGTATATACTCGGCTAACTGTCCTAGACCATCCTGGTGTGTTTTAGTGCCCCGTGGTTTGCTTTCAATTGGATTTGACAAAGTTGGATAGGCGGGAGCAAGATCATTCTCAAATATGCGGGGAAAGACGCGACGTATGTTCTACATTCTGAGGGGTAATGGGTGCCTAACCATTTTAACAGAAAGGAGTATGAACCCATTCATCCACCGGATGCCATCACCACCAACCTGAAACCGGAAAAACAGTGAGTGGGAACTACTCTTTGGTCAGCGTCCGCGTGCACTCATGTATACCAATAGCTTGGGTCCCGTCGACCTCGGAACAGTAGAAAAGATCGTGGAAGTAATCACTGACGAGGAGCGTGCCAGACAAGCCCGCATTGCAGCCCGTCCAGCTCTTTCCGAGATTCTCAACCTTCATGATTTCGAGGTTCGTCGTCTAGATTGTGGACACGTGGTCTCTTTTCTCACTCCTCCCAGGCTATTGCAAGGATGGTTATGCCAGATAAAGCCTGGGCGTACTATTCTTCGGCCGCTGACGATGAGATTACTAACCGTGAAAACCATGCTGCTTTCCACCGGTATATCAAGCTTGTATGTGCAACGTCAGTTTCGCCTGACACGTTATATAGTGTGTGGTTCCGTCCTCGCATTCTCAGGGACGTCACCAATGTTGACTGGTCGACAACGATTCTGGATCACAAGACCAGCATGCCTGTGTACATTGTATGAATCACTTTCATTCAAACTTCAGTGTTGTTGACCTTGCACACCAGACTGCCACTGCCCTGGGAAAACTCGGTCACCCTGATGGCGAACTCAACCTGACCCGCGCTGCCGCAAAACACGGCGTTACACAGATGGTGAGATTACGAGTCGCCAGTTACATCTCTTTCGGATGTCTCAATCCACTGCGCAGATCCCTACTCTTGCATCTTGTTCATTTGACGAGGTCGTGGATGCTGCAGCCCCTAACCAGGTCCAGTTCCTGCAGCTGTATGTGAATAAGGACCGCGAGATCACTAAGCGAATCGTCCAGCACGCTGAGAAGCGCGGAATCAAGGGATTGTTCATCACCGTTGATGCACCTCAGCTAGGTCGCCGCGAGAAGGATATGAGGCAAAAGTTCGAAGCCGAGGATCCCTCAGAAGTAAAGCAAGCTGGCCAAGGCGCCATAGATCGTTCGCAAGGTGCCGCGAGAGCCATCAGCGTAAGTGCCGCACGATTTCTCAGGGGAAACAAACATGTGACTCAATCGCGTATGCATAGTCTTTCATTGATCCAGGTCTGAATTGGTCGGACATGAAATTCTTCCAGAGTATCACCAACAGTAAGTTGCGTCATCCTATCCAACTCGACACCATTGACACCCCCTGCGTTCCAGTGCCATTGATCTTGAAGGGTGTGCAATGTTGGGAGGACGCCCTGGAGGCTTACGACATGGGGCTAGCCGGGGTTGTGCTTTCTAATCACGGTGGTCGTCAGCTAGACTTTGCCCGTTCTGGAATTGAGGTCCTCGTTGAGGTCGTCGCTAAACTAAAGGAAAAGCGCGGATTGAGCTTTCCTAATGAGCAATTTCAGTTGTTCATTGATGGAGGTGTCCGTCGCGCAACTGACGTTATCAAAGCTGTCGCCCTCGGAGCTACAGCAGGTGCGATAGCTTCTTTCCAATTGCGTTGTGCTTGCTTACAGGATGAAACACAGTGGGGGTGGGGCGTCCGTTCCTGTATGCATTCTCATCTTACGGACAGGAAGGTGTGGAGAAGGCCTTACAAATCTTGCATGTATGGTTGTTGTATATCCCGTCTTTCCTTTTGTTACTCACGATTCACTAGGACGAGTTTGAGATGAACATGCGATTATTGGGCGCGCGCAACCTCAAAGAAATCGTACCCGAGATGGTCGATGCTTCGAACATCCACCTGCACACTGTGCCCGTCCCGAGGGATAATCTCTATGACGCCAACTGTCCGTATACTCAGTTGTCGGCGGATCACTTCTAACCAATCCTTCCATTCTACAGACGAAAAACTTCAAGGTGCCCGGATCAAGGAGATAAAGAGCAAACTTTAGTTGCCATCATGCAGGCATGTTAGACAATTTGTTGCTATCTACAGCATCGGAGTATGTATACCATTTCATTTCGCTATGCTGCTGTCGTTTGTTTTTGGATATTTCCCCCCGTATGAAGAACTGTATTTGGATCGCGGCAGCTGGGATTCTGGGTGTACCAGGATCCTTCGGACCCTGTGTGTCAGATTCGGATAAAACCTCGGAATGTGGCTCCCGCCGGGTCAACAACCGCCGCAACGGAGATGAACTTCGCGTCAATTCGGATCTCTTCGTACCACCCAAAAACAAAGGGAACCCCAGCTGCGACAGATTAAGACCAACGTTAGCCTCGTGTTAGTTACTTGATTTCCTGAAGGCAAAACCGTGCGAATCGGTCCTTGAAGATTGCCGACCGTGGAGTGATACCACCAAGTTGCACTAGTATTGCCAAACTCGTTCTTAATCGGTACCGCACGTTATCTCAGAGGAAGATGCCAGACGGACACGGGGGAACTACCCTAATTGAGATCGTCCGTCGGATCTAGGGGACCCGTTAGCCTACAATCAGAATCAAAATTGATGAGTGGCTAGATCCTGACAGATGCATGACGATATGTGTGCCGCGGGGGTGTGATGCATTGATGGACTTCTATGTGTGTGTTCAGGATCTCGACCTCCGAAGCACCTAGCGACGGAATCTGCACATATGTGGATGATTTGAGTTGGATTGATACAACATTTGTCAACCGTCGTAGCCAAGCAAAGTTTCGCTGGACGACGATCCAGTCGGGCATGATCAAGTTGCGACGAGATAAGCGATATGATCAGCACCACTATCTGCGCCATTACGGTGGCTTGGGCGCGTGGTGCACAGAATTCCATGTCGCACAAGCGAATACCGTCATGTATACTGGCATGTATGGGGAATCCCGTGAGGAAGCACGAAATCGACGAGAACACGTATGGCATGCCGTCTGTCTTGATCAGAGAAGCTCCTCCTCGTGTCGTGTCACTGAGCCGCCAGACAATTGTGTGTTTCCCAATTCCACCACCGGGAAAGGACGATGGACGGCAAGGAAGAGGTGTATCATGATATTTGTGTTCCCACCTTGTCCGTATCTTGCCGGGTTCCATCCCATGTGACTCGTTGAACGTTTCTGCTACTATCTCTTGGGTTTGCTTTGCACACGTCTTTGTAGGGGAGAGAAGGTCGGTCGCAAGGGAGTTCCCATTTTACCGATGGAAGGTGGTGGTTGGGACTAGGGGGTCGTAGACGCGTCGTAGTATGCTCTCTCAGCGCGAGTGAAGCCTGTCCTTTGACTGTCCCATCGACGCCGCTATCGTCGCCGTCACCGCGAGGCTTGAGGTGGCAAAGGTTAACGACATAAGGTGCCCCACAGCAGCCGACCACTGGCAGCGGTGTGGATATGCTGCAGAAGATTTTGAAGACAGTGGAAGGTCTGCATCAGCGGTCCATGGCAGAGCGCCATCGACGACGAATACAGAGTCGAGCGTGCTGCTGGCCTGCACCGATGGTCCGCGATGTGCTTGTGGATTGGAAGAATTGTCGAGAGAATGAAGATGGTCATGAACGAATTGCAGGTCGTAAACCGACTCGTAGGTAGTCTTCTGAATCCGTAGGCAGACCCTTAGGAAGAGTTGTTCAAGTCGTAGAAATAACTACACGAAGAATCACCTATCCAAGTAATCACAACCTGTATTCAAACCAGCATGAACCCGGTCACGATAATCGATCTCTCTCATTCGCTATGTGAGCCAACGCCGTGCTACCCCGGGGATCCCGAATTCAAAATGAGTCTCGCATGTTGTTTCCCCATACCTGGCACCATCAACGACCAGACCAATCAACGAGACTCTCAGGCTGAGATAGTCGTCCGTGTACATGCCCTCTCCCTCGGTACCCACACGGGCACACACATCGACACACCCTTCCATTTCTTCCCGTCGGGTCAGAAGTTGCACGAGATTCCGCTCGCCCAGTTCGTCGGTCGTGCGGCCGTTCTGGACGTCCGTCATCTCGCACGAGATCGGGAAAGAATCAGTTGGGCGGATATGACAAGCAGGGGTGCTGGCAGCTTGGACGCCGCCGTCATGGCGGTGTTATCACGCATTGGCTCACGCACAGAGGGCAAGGCAGATATCGTGTTGCTCTGGACGGGCTGGGACGTCCACTGGGGCACGCCGCGCTACTTTGAACACCCCTATTTCTCAAGAGACGTCGCTACCGCATTGCACGACCTCGGCGCGAAGATTGTGGGTGTGGACGTGCTCAGCCCAGACGAAACGCCTTCTGATGAGAACGCGGTGACCGTAGAAGGGTGGGGAATGCATGAAACGTTACTGGGTCAGGGCGTACTCATTTGCGAGAATTTGACCCGGGTTGGGGAGCTGAGCAGTACTGGGAATGATAGAGAAGAGGAGACATGGGTGAGTTTGACGCCATTGAGCGTAGACAATGCAGATGGTGCGCCTGTACGAGCATACGGGTGGAAACAACTTGTCGCTTAACGGACACGTTATTTGGTTCTGTTTACATTTGCTCCTGTGACTACGACCCTTACTCGACTACAGCTGGACAATAATCAGTACGGTTGGTCCTCGAAGCCTGTGGATTATTTGGCTTATCATTTTTGTGATTAGATGACAATATTTGAGTTGAGCGCATGCTGGCAGTGCCGGCCGCAGCGGTCGGGACGTCATAGTACAAAGGTAACGAAGCAGACATCATTGTGCTTATTCAGGCCCTTGTCAAAGCGGTCGCCCAGTGTGGCGGTGGACTTGTCCATCCGCTATGGACAATAGAGTCCACAGAGATCTTTGCCGCTGTGGGTATATATAAAGTTGGCCGCGCGGAATCATGGTTCTCCAAGTCGATCGACTACCATGTCACTTATGATGCCCGCTGCGACAACACTTGTTTCTCCAACCCAAGCTCGTCCCGTAGGTGGTGCCGACCTTGTACATTCCGAGTCACTGAAGTATCGTTCGTATATTGATAGGACACACCAATTCCCGAGAAAATGGTCGAATTCACAAATGTGCAACCAAAGGAACGATCCTCCCCGACCCCGCCTCGCCACAAACCAGACCCCTTGTTTCCACCACCCTCACCATATACCGCCATGCTACCAATTCAAATCGTTACCGATTCCGATTCCGATTCCAATTCCGATACGGAATCAAGCATGGCACAAAGTGAAGAGGAGGAGGATAAATACACCATTAGCGCCTACGGCGAGATCCCTCTCAGCCAAGTCATCATTCCCCCTTCGCATTCGTCTTCAAGTCTGAGTCCGAATACTAGTCCCTTGCAGCCAAGATTCCCTCAGCCCAACCTCTGCCTCAGAATTCGGCGGCCACCCATGCCAAAACGCCGAGTGAGTTACGTCTACATCCCTGATCCGCTACCTTTCAGCGGGGGGTTGGATCCTGACGATCGCTGGCCGGGTAGCCCCAGACCCATCGCAAAGGTGAGTCGCCTTCAAATCGCTACCTTCTCTCACTCACGGTACAACTAAATTTCCTCATAGAATCAACGCTGGCACCAGCATCAACCAATGCTTCCCCCTCTTTCCATTGCTCCTCCGAGCTCTTGGACGCCAAAGGAGAGCGTGCCAGCCGAGAAAAACTGTTCGGGCATCAAGAAATCAGTAAACGAGCCCTTGCTCAGTTCGCCCACCATTCGACTGCCGCCACCGGGCTCACCTGCCACTCAGCCGGTCGGCCCACTACAAGAGTCACGCCAAGAAAAGAGTGGTGTCCCAAAGTTGCCGTTGTCATCACCGACACCGGCACCTCCGCAGAACGCGCCCAAGCCAGCGCCTTGGCGAACCAGACTTCCCCCTCGACGCCCGATTCCGAAGTGGGATATATAGCTGACATGTGGGCTAGCAGTACCCAATGAATGGTGACTAGTCTTCAAAGGAAAAATACGTATAGGATGGTGTCATAGTATGCGCCTGGGCAGCTTCACCGTCCAAGCCAAATATGAAGTTTAGTGTACGACTACTTTTTTTTCTCCCCTTTCCCCCTATGTATCATCACACTCCGCGCCAATGAATTGACTCCTTGACTCCACAAGCACTTTTGGCCCGGGTACTATCCAAGACTCTGAATCTGCTCACAGCTCTGTCGTCACCCACACACTGGCATTCCCTTCCGCAGAGGCCAAGGTCCCAAGACTTCGGCTTCACTCGAGGCTGATCGCCCGAACACCTGTTCGTTCTCCGGTCGAGTTGACTGCGAGGGCCCAGCCCTGCAGCTCACCTTTCACCCATTCAGGTTAGTGCTCAGCGCTCAGCATCCAGTCGGAAACCCTGTGGGTTTCGCCCGACCGTACACGCTCGCGTCTTTGTCATTTCGGACCTTCGTTTCTTTTCCTCACATCATCGTCTACCTGTCTACTGCTATCACATACATCTTTCTTCAAGTTGATCCCACTCGAGCGAACGTTATCACGCGGACCTGAGAAGTCATCTAGTATTTTCATCTCTTATCTGATCAATATTGAAGTTTACAGCCACTGATAAAGGAAGTAGAAGGCGTTTCAAATTCGTATGTGATCAACTGCTCACAGAATCTGCCAGCGCAACATGTAAGAGCAGGCAAAAGCGGACCGTGGTCGCTCGACTACCTTTCGCTCGATTTCATCAACGGAAAGCTACTCACAGGCAAGAGTCATTTGGACCATTATACTGCATTGCATTTGGTTCCGAATGCCTGTCGAATTTTCGTGGCTGTGATCAAGTATTTCGTCTTCGTCTCGTAGAAAATATCTGCGATACATGACTTTTTGAACGGTGAGCGTGCCGGACAAGCCCGCTTTGCAGTTCGTTTAATTCCGGGATCTCGGACTCCGGCTCGTTACAGATTGTCGCTGATCTCGGTCAACTGTTCGCAAGGCACTGCGAGAGCCATCAGCATGAGTGCCGCATGATTCTCCGGGGAGGTATGTGACTCCTACTCGCGGGTAGTTCCTATTGATTGAATCGGTCGGACATATAATTCTTCGGAATATCGCTGAATAGGCACTGGTGTCCTATTCAGCCCAGACAACGTTGATCTCCTTGTGCTCTAGAACCCTAAAGTGTGCCAGTGCAATTCTGGGAAGATGTTCTGCATGCTTACGACATGGCACTGGCTGGAATTGTCCTTTTCAATCACGGATAGTCTTTGCTTTCGTTGCTCATGATCCAGTAGGACAAGTTGAGATGAGGATGTAACTATTGGGGGAGGCAATCTCAAAGAAATGGTATCCGACACGGTCAATGCTTCGAACACCCACCTGCACACTGCCCGTCCCGAGTCGCTGCAGACGGACGGTTTTGGGGCTCCCGGATCAGTAAGATAAAGAACAAACTCTGGTGGACATTCCGTTCCGTTGTCCTTTATTTTCTATTCCGGCCATACGGAAGTCTGTATATTCAGATGGCGGCTAGTATTCTGCATGATCCGTTGGGCTGATGGCCAGGTCCGGATAAAAGCTCGAAGTGCGTCGATGGTTCAATACCCGTCGATGGAAATGATTCGCCAACTAGAGTGAAATCCTATCATCGGAGAGAAGGGGGACCTTAGTTGGCATAGGTCACGATCCCAAATATCGTCCTAGTGTTGGCTATACTTGAGGACTGCCGATCACGAGAGCTGCAGCAGTGTCGTCAAATTAGATTATATATACTCGGTCATCCAATTTATCTCTTAGATGATGGTAGACACACACCAGTGATTTACCATAATGGAGATCATCAAAGTCTGTCGGGCCTTGGTAGGGAACTCGTTAGCTGCAATCAACAGAAATAAAATTAGTGGGCCAGAATCATGTCGCGGGGCACGGACTTCTGGAGTTTCAGATTCTCGAGTTTGGAAGATAGTTGGGGCAGTTTGAGGATGTCAGCCAGATTCGTTAACTCCAGCGTAGCGAAGTGGAGTGCCCGGTTTCACTGGACATGATTTGAACTTTGATCGGGCTTGAAGTGGCGACGGATAGGCGAACATCAACACTACTATTTGCGCTTACAGTTGCTCGGGTGCGTGGCACGCGGAATTCTATGCAGCGCAAGTGAACATCGAAACGGCAAACGTCATAGATTGGAGGTCAGGCCAGTGACACATTCTTCGGGGAGGTAGATATGACAACAAATGTAGCCATTCCATCCCACTAATCAGAGGAGTTCTTCATGTACATTGAAGTAACTGCCCACAGAATACAATGAATTGGTCAACCCGGACCGAGACAGCCATCAACAAAGAGGGCTTACCGTACCACCTTGCCGGTCCCTCGACAGCTTCCACTCCCTCCCTCCCCCCATGTGACAATCCAACGACCGACGACCTCGCCCTTGTCGTTGAACGTTTCTGCTACCGTCTCCTCCTGGTTCGGGGGCCCTGCTTTACTCGCGGTGACGCTGTCCTCGCCCGGAGGAGGAAGCTGGAACGCGAGGGGGAGCTCCCATTTTGCGAATGGGCGACTTGTCGGGATTAAAAAGTCGGGGTCGTAGACACGCGTAGTGAGTTTTTTGAGCGTGAGGCTGAGAGTGGTCATTTCGAGGGCCCCATCGATGCTGTCGTCTCCGCTGTCACCCAGAGCCTCGAGGCGACGAAGATCAACGACATAGGGTGCACCACACCAGCCGACCAGCGCGGTAGAGATGCTGCTGGTCGATACGGCGGTGGCTGTCAGAAAGATACGTGCTGAGGTAGGGAGAGAGGATTCGACGATGAACAAAAAGGGCGTCATGGTGAAAGTGAGGCCGAGCGATGCGAGCGAGAAGATTTTGAGACGACGGAAGGTCCGCGTCAACGGTCCATGGTACACGGAGGACGTGGCGGTAAATTCAGAGTCGGGCGTGCTGCTGGCCCGTGCACCTCCGGTGCTCGGCGATGTACTGGTGGATTGGGAGCGTGAAGATGACCCTGTACGACGTGCGAGTTGCTGCCGCGTGTCAGAGTTTCTGCGAGCGGTCAAAGGCCATTGTACCGCAGAGCCAGAGTAATGCCGATCAATGGTGGAATGAGCCCTGAACGTCTGTAGTGCTGCTCTGCGACATAGGTTTTTACCAAGTGTCAGTGTTGTGAGAGAT
>JBBPNX010001070.1:0-10963 GCA_038091155.1 Harrya chromipes
AGGTAACTTGAACACTGCATTCACCCAATCATACTGAGAATAAGGATTCTATAGGCCAACGTGCGTTTGTCGGTGTGCGTCCTATTGTCATCAACCGTGGCCGTCAATCTTGCTGACTCGCCAAACAGAAATGCAACATGGATCGAGACTGTCCTAGTTCTTACATCGAGTCATCGGCAGACGAGTCCGTCGAACAAACCATCGCACTCATCGAGCACATCCAATGCTTGCCACCATCGCACGCAGACGAACCGCTCATCCACCCCATTATCACCCCGCGCGCCGCACTCTGCTGCAGTGACGAGCTCCTGTCCAAGCTCGGCAAACTCGCGGCGGCGCTCCCTCGCGTATCCATCCAGACTCACATCTCTGAGCACCGACAGGAAGTCGCGGACGCGTTCACGCGCTTCCAGACAGACTCGTGTGCGGAGATATACGACCGGTACGGGTTGCTTCGACACAATACCGTGCTTAACCATGCCATTTGGCTGAACGAGAAGGACGTAGAGATGATTGCGCAGCGAGGGGCGGGCGTGGCACACTGTCCAACAAGCAATTTTAATTTAACGAGCGGGATGACGAGAATCGGGTGGTTGTTGGACCATGGTGTCAAGGTATTTGATGTCGTGTCTGTCTCGTCATCCTCACACACGCGCTGATATCACTATCACGCGTTGGGTCGTCCATAGGTTGGTCTGGGCACTGATGTCAGTGGTGGGCACCATCCTTCCATCTTGTATGCGATCCAGATGGCGAGTGCGACCTCCAAGATGCACTACGTCCAAGCAAAACAAACAGACAACAAACTCGCATCAAAACCAACACCCGAGGACAAAAACATGGTTGCTGCACCAACGGGTACTTCTGCCGAATACAAGCCTGGCTTTGCAAATCAAAAGTTCGACGTCTCCACGCTCCTTTACCTAGCCACCAAAGGTGGAGCCGAGGTGTGTTGTCTCGAGGACTGCACCGGGTCCTTCGAGGTCGGCAAGGCGTTTGATGCCCTCCGCGTCAACATCCGTGACGAGACGGGCAATCCTGCTATCTGGGGGCACGCGCTGGACGACCAGGAGAGTGCGGAACAGAATTTGAGGCGGTGGTTGAGACGGTTTTTGTTTTGTGGCGACGATCGGAACGTGAGCGAGGTGTTTGTGCAGGGATTGGTGATTGGTGGGTATGCGACGACGCGTCGATTCGGGACGGGGTGATGTGGATGACATGATGGGTGGGTGCCCGTCGGTGCCGCGTTGATTAAAAGGGATGTCTCCCCGTGGACGTGGTTGCGAAAACAGTTTGAGGGATTGAGGTAACATATTCCAGCCTGTCGGTGTGCATGATATTCATGGGGTGGGCTAAAATGAAATCAAACGGTTGTACGAAAGTTCTTGAAAGTTGTATTCGCTCTCGGCGAGATTTGGGTCTACATGTTGTTACCTCGGGGGGATTGTCCTTCATCATACTAAAACGCTTGCGGACGAAAACCTCTGTGAGCTCGGTGAACGCGTTTACCGATGCAGAATCGAGTCATGCTGTTATGATGATGTAACAGTACTAGTGTCTCGAACCCGGGTTCACATGCACAATTGACAAGTGCAACGACAACATGCGACAATTGAATGGGATGCGTCAGAATTCTCTTGGATCCTACACCATTTACAGCCAAACAACATCGATGGTCACCATCATCCACTCTGCAAGCAAGAAGTCGAAATAGACATCACACACTGGACCTCCAACATCGCCCGATCTACCCCTCACTCTCGCACTCCGCACCTGCACCGTTCACCTTCCCCCCATTCACATCTGCACCCCCAACAAGCACACCCCCCACCCACACCTTCCTCACATTCCTATTATCCCCCCCAAATAAAAACCGTTCCAGCCACCGTCTCACATTCCCTTCCGTCGGCGCCGCTTCGTCCTTGTCCACGCCCCACACGGCCGGGTTCCCAGAAGCGTCGAGCTGGACCCGCAGAGCGTCAAACGCTTTGCCGACGGCGAACGAGCCGATGCGGTCCCCGAGGTTGCATAAGTGGGCGCCGCCAAGGGTGGCGAGATATAAGAGGGTGTCTACGGTGAGTTTATGATTGGCGAATTTGGGGGTGGGAGGCGTATTGGAGGGCGCGGTGTGGTGGTGATGGCAGCAACAAGGGGGGCGCTCACGACGTCGATGGCGCACGTGACGGTGACAGCGATACGCATCCTCGTCCAGATCCGAGTCTAGATTGATGCATGCGTCGGTGTCGGTGTCTGCGCAGTCGCATGCGTGTTTGCAGTGTCTACGTTTGGCATGTTTTCCATGCTTACTGTGCTTGCACTCGTCCCGGCGGCGTTCTTCGTCCAGTTCCGCCTGGACGGCGACCATCTTGGAAGTCGTACTCGCCATCTGGATCGTGTACAAGATCGAGGGGTTGTACCCACCGCCGACGTCAGTCCCAAGGCCGACCTAAGGATAAACCGTAGCATGACAATGAGCGACGCACGTCAGACACACCCGGACTGTACGCCGCACCTTGACGCCATGATCCAAGAGCAACCCAACCTTGGCCATCCCACTACTCAAATAGAAGTTGCTCGTCGGACAGTGGGCCACCCCGGCACCCCGCTTCGCAATGAGCTCCATCTCCTTTTCCGTCAACCAGACGCCATGTCCGAGTATAGTGTTATTTCGGAGCAGGCCAAACCGGTCATACACGGACGCGTACGAGTCGGCGTTGAACTGTCTCTTCACATCCTCGACTTCCTTGCGGTTCTCGGAGATGTGGGTTTGGATGGAAAGGTGGGGCAATGACGCGGCGAGTTCGCCGAGTTTGGTGAGGAGCTTCTCACTGCAAGAGACGGCGAAACGGGGGGTGATGATGGGGTGGACGAGCGGTTCATTGGCATGGGAGAGGGGGAAGGCTTGGATATGTTCGATGAGCTTGATGGTGTCACGGACGGAATCATCGGGCGTCTTTTCAATGTAGTAACCGGGGCAGTTCCAGTCCATGTTACATTTCTGTCGGGGGCTTGTGCGTTAGTATTCGTAAAGTGTCCAAGGTGGCAATTGACAACTCACGCCGATAAATGCCCGTTGACCTGGGATGACTTTTCAGCATGCAAGAGAACATACATAAAGACTTGAAATTACCTTTGTCCTTGACAATGTTCGCGAGGATCATGGTTGCTTCGAGGTGCAGACTGCCATAGTAACAGCTCGTCGTCGTCTATCATGCGCAATGAGCACATAGCTAAGCAACGCATACGTGGCCACGTACCCCAGATGCAATGGAACTATCGACGACCTTGTTGTATGCGTACTTGGCATATTCGGGACACTCAAATTTGGATTCTGTGGGGAAGACAGTTTCGAGAAGCCAGTCAAGAAGTTCGCGGTCACCGCCACTGATGGTGGACGTTAGCGCGATCAAGGTAGATGATCATGAGATGAGAGCAACAACAATACGTACACGCCCAAAATGGGGAACTGGCATGCGTGCTGTAGTATGAGGTGGATGGGCAAGTATTACTACTCGACACGCGCGACGAGCAGATCACATACTACATGTGTATCGATCAAGCCAGGCATGATGAACTCGCCTGGGGTTTCGCTGTAATCGAAGAATACATACTCGTCGGACTTCAAGCCACGGAGGGCGATGATGTCATGGATGGCAGAAGGCTTGACATCGTCCTCGATCCAGATGATGTTCCCATCAGACCCGACGGCGATCAAGCATCGGGGGAGAGCGAGATAGTGGGTCAATGTCTGCGGATTGACGACGGCTGCAAAGTAAATGTTGATCATGATGGTTTGAACGGGTACGCTGAGAACGTCGAGGGATCTTTATAGCTCTGGCAGATGTGTTGTTCGGTTCCGTCGCGCAACATGTCTCATGTAACCGGCTCGCTAGCATGTGCATGTGTTACGGATTGACGTCTTGAATGGAAGACGACCGGAACGTGGAAGTTGTCCTAAGAAAAGGGCGTGTGCAGTGCGTTATTTTACGTTGCCAACTTGAACATGAACGTTTCTGTTTGGAATATGCACTTGCTTACATAAGTGTAGCTCAGACTCATCGCATCCTTTAGTTTTACAAGACCGTCTCTCTCAAGCTTACCTTCTGATAGGATACTCATTCTGCATGTCGTCAGGTATCAATGCATCGCCTTTCAAGCGCGCCAAATCATTTTTAACGTGCCCACAGTTTTTGTCCACGGCGTTGCCTTGTTTACCAGATTTATGTGATTTAGTCTGTCTTGGTGCGTATCGTAAACCAGGTTGACTCAGATGCCATCTTCAATAGCCTGAGACCGTGATTTGTGAGCAACTCTTACAAAGGGTCGTGGTCTTGAGCTTGATGCCATATCTACGTCATCATTGACGGGATTCCGAATTATTGATCTGCCTTGTCTTCGTTTTAACATCCCCCGTTCCTCTAACGATAGTTACGAGACCAACTGTGTCGCTGGATTTCGACACCAGCCTGCATCAGACTTGGATGAATGAGTGACAGAAGCGATTTCGGAGGCCTTGAGGCAGCCCCACGACATCCGATCCAGCCACACAATGCCGAGTTCAGGGGGATTGAAAACGGTTTGTTATTGTCGTCTCGTGGGTCTGTGGAAAGAATTTACTCAATAGGTCTTGGCTGACATCAAGAAAATCGAAGAGCTTATCAAAATCCACTTCTCTCGAATTGCTACGGGTTTGAGTCGCCGGTGCGTATTTCCTACATCTCTTTTCGATATGCATTGACGCGATCGAGATCGTGGTTCTTGAATGATCCACACGGTCAGAACGCGGCTCGACTAACGCACTAGGCTTGTTTGACTTTGGAAAGAGAAACGAATCCATAACACGTGAATGAGTGTCTGCATGCTCTCGAGCCGATCACGGGGTGCAAGATATGCGCATCGTTTTCGCACTTGTGATTGACACCAGAGGCGCGTATGCCAGTGGAAGCACGTATGTGCATCCATGACCAAGTTTAAGTAAGGTTTTCAAGCAGTGACTCGAGCCGTTCAATCAGCGACACCAATTGTCATTTGGATGTCGTTCGAACGGTCGCATTGATGGTGCAACACAATGTAGAATACATTTGAAATCGTCCCTCGTACATGAACATTGCCCCGTCCGCTTTTTCTCATAGCATACAATCAATCAAAGGATGAGTATTCCTACATGTGTCGTCAGGACACGCTATCAAGCAGCCACCCTGAAGTCGAGCACCATAGTCTCGGCGAGATCATAGACCTTTTCCAACCGTAGACCGGCTGCAGACCTGCAACAAAACATCATCAACTGGAATGACACCGGGAAACTCCATAGCGACACATGATGGAAGCACACACGCACCCCAACTCGATCGAATCCGCCAACGTCCTCTCCTTGGCGTTGAATGCGATCAGCATGTCCAGGTCTTGTTGATACATCCGGTTGTTCCCGTTGCCAAAGTTGGACAACATTGGTTCGGGAGCAACGTCTGCACCGAATGACATCCCGTTGCAATCATGGGTGGCAGGGGACAAGACATAGTCGTCTATCGAGATGTCGTACGGCAGCATATCAGGCACAAGGAATCAAGACAGAGAATGGCAGATAAAGCGAGGACGTACGAATGAGCAACCGACTGTGAGGAGCCATCGCATTTCTGATGTTCTTCATAATAACCACAGCCTTGGCATCAGGCCAGTCGTGAAGGATGTTACGCATCTGAACGACCTCGACATTAAAGCTCGAGGGAAAACTACAGACGGGGACGCACGTAGTACACGTCTTGACCGTTTACAGGACTCTGTTGGAAGAAGTCGATGGATACGAATTCGACTTGGTTGTTTGCCACTGCTTCTGGGGCGTCCCTGGCCCACACCTATTAAACGACGTCGGCTCTCTGTGATTGTCGCGAGAATGCAAGAACAATATATATCCTTACCTCCTTGGCCTGGACCAGTACTTCGGGAACGTCTTGATCAATAATTTTCAGGTGTGGGTACATTTTCGACAGCGGAACAGAGACTGTCCCAATGCTGCCGCCAACATCACAGACCGTCTTCACCTCATTCCACGGATAGTCTATGGAACAAGCTGACTTTGATTGTGCAAGGGAGATAACCAAATGCCCACGTACAGTGCAACACGGAAAGAGAGCCCATGATATAGCCGACCCCAATCATGGCACGGTGAAACTTCTGCATGCTCGAGCATTTGAAACATCGATCTATTGACCGACAATGAAACCGCTTACTTTGCGTTTCTCATCCTGAGCATGACACCAATCCAAAAAGCAAACATCGTACTGATCACTCAAAGGACATATGATTCAGAGATAGCCACTTACGTCTTTCTTCAGAAAATCAAATATGTTCCCTTTGATGCCCCTCTTCTTGAGTGCATACATGAGGGGAGACATGTCCGGCTCATAACTCATTGCATATTGTGGTTCTGTTAGCGTTTCATACAACGCAGCCGAACCATGTGGAAGATCCTCCAACATGATACGCGAGGAAGCACCGCAGTAGGAGTCGGATAGCGTCACAAGCGAAATACGGTTGTTCGCAAAGACATTCGGTTTGACTGAGGTCGGGGACGAGTTAGTATGCTTCGACTGGTGATGCCAGAACGTTCAAGTTGTACCTTCGGTAAAACACCCTTTGGTGGCAAGGAGGCGAAGTATGCGAGCGAGCTTCCCTTTTTCAAGATTGACCAGCTTCGCCAGCTCATCGACATGGAGGCCGGTTGGATGCTCTTTTAGTACATCCGCTATCCCTGTACGAAATGCGACGCGCAGACACGCCCAATCAAAAGACACCGCAAGCTTGGATGATGCGTGGGTCATTTAGTGAATCATCCAGTTTTACACCACGCACATTGTAGAGGGTATGTTGCGGTGGGGCCAATGAAGCGCACAGCTGCTGGCAGGCACCCTCGAGGAGCCTCACAGCCTTCTTTAGCGCTAAGGCATCGATTGCAAAATCAATGGGATGATATGTTTCCGAGTGGATCGTCGGGACTTCACTGCCACCTTTCTTGTATTCGGCGATGGCCTGGCGAGCGGATGTCTTGATTATCTCCAAGAGTGCCTCGAGCTGAGCTTCCCCTGACATGGTGATGCGAACAATGCAGGCGAGAATGCGGGTGAGAGCTGAATATTCTTGTCTCGACACATTAAATGCAGGCCAGGCTTACGTAAAAATCTGGAGCGGAAGTTTGAAGCCCGAAGGGTCAGTTTGACTGTCACGTCGTGATCTGGGTTCTGTATACTGTAATGTCCCATCATCGAGGCCTATATATGGGTTTATTGCAGAAGTTCATCCAAGAGCAAAGAGACAGGTGACGTGATATCGAGATTGGATAAGTCTTCAGTATGTGATAAAGCGCAAAAGGTGGTGTTTCCACGAACTGAAGTGGTCGAAGTCGGCCTGACACGTCCAGCCAATGGTAAGAAGTGAAGATTCCAGCAATCTAGTCGCCATGTAGTTTTCTAGAATCGAGGCTGACATTGTTGGACTGACCGTGGCAGAGTGTACCCTTTTTATTGCACAGCAAGCTCGCACCCAGATGGGTGATTAGTCAGTAATTGCGCCTGCGTTGCCATCTTCATTAAGTGTACATTCCTCATCCCATACGACGAGACCGGTGGTGAAGTTGAGACGTTCTTCAAGTTGGGGAGAGAAAATTTCCGGCCTTGAAGGGTATGTCGCCAGTATGAGATTACGGCTAGATGGACCGCCCGCGCTCCACTTGGCTTTTTCTTGTATTTACTTACGTGGCCACACGCTTGGCATGATCAGAACGACTGTCTTCTGATCTCGAAAGATGGGAAGAGTAAACCACGCACTATTCCAAGTTTGGCTTGCGCAAACATGTATTGTCTCGTTGAACCGTTGTGCTGTGGCAGGTGTTATCGTGTCGGAATCACATCCAACATTTATCAATGTGAGTACTGACCTTGTCGAGTGCCTTTACTGTCCTTGATGTTGTCCTTGAATGCAGCCCGAGTTGGTGCAGCGAGCTCTGAGCCGAACAGGCGTAGTAACTAGTTTCATTTGGTCAGTAAACCAAAAAGCTAATTTGAAGTGGAACTTGAGCGGAACACGCGGGCGAAAGCGGTCCAACGGTTTGGATCAAGCTGTACATATAACAGGTTTGAAAGGCCCATAAAACCCCGCACATTACAAAACCGTTCATTGTCGCTGGTTGATCGGTCAACCGAAAGTTGAGATGTTATTGTTTCACTTTTTTATTTGGTATACATCCCCTGTGCCACAAGAATTTTTTAGAGCCGAGGTTCATGCGACGTTGACGACTCACCAGACTACAGAGGAGCGAACGCGAGTGAAGGGAATGGTATCCGAAATCCGATGATTACATAATGCATCGCCTTCGCGCACCGACTTTTTGATGCTTTTTCATCACTTTCCTCTGGCATGTCATACAAGAACCCATTTGCTGTCTTGTTCGTCAATCTATCTTGGTATGTATCGTCAGCTTCTCTGTAGAGAACTTGGTTGACGCTCTCTGAATGATTAGAATGTGATTTGTGAACGATGTCTGTGATGCTTGATGTTCTCGGAGTTATAACTACGATTGACGAGGCTTATTGACTCACTCGGCCTTCGTTTTAATGCTCCGAAAGATGGATAGTCTCTCGAAACCATACAACGCTGATCTGTAGCTGTCATGGATTGGTGTTCACTGTAGAGTCGATATACAACGAAATAGACATGTTTGGTCGTAGTGCTGTCGGGTTGACTTTTCACAGCCACAGTCCAATAGCGAAGACGCAACTTTTTGGTCTATCACCACCACTAAGATGACTCTCCCTGCCAACGACGCTTTCTCGCTCGGCCTTGCCCACGACCAGTCACGACGTTCTCGCACACCTTCCATCCCTCGTCGTTCCTCTTCTCCAAAAATTTTGTTCTCCTCTTCACCCTCACCCACCCCCCTTCCTCCCCGAATGTCCCCAAAGCGAGCCCATCGCCGCAAACACTCCTCAAACCAGCACACAATTAGAAGCGACTCCATCCAAGAACTCGTCGAAGAAGCCGACATCGGCAGTCGCACTTCCTCCGTCTCCCCCAAACGCAAGTCCAAACATGGTCGCTCCGACTCGACTCCCAACCCTCCCGTACCACAGCCCAATGGTGTTCACAAGCCCAGTGCGAATGCGATCGATTGGGAGGTTCCGCGCAAGGCGTTGCATTCGTCGATCGGTACGTAGCCCTGCCCGTGTGACTCGTCCCCTATGCGTCCTTGGGCTAAGATAGGATCTCTGACAGGATTTATAACGATATACCTCTACACGTCCGACGGGGACTCTCAGCGCGTCGTCGTCGCGCTCAGTTCTGCACTTGCTGTATTGATACCCATTGATATCCTCCGACTCCGCTACACTTCACTGGAACACACTTTCGAGAAATGTGTCGGCATCTTTATGCGAGATAGCGAAAAGGTTTGCGTGTGTTTTCGTATGGCTTCCTGATACTGATATAGACATCCGGCGGCCCGTTTAGAAAACGTCGAATGGTGTCATATGGTACATACTGGGAGTCAGTACCGTCCTCGTGGCGCTCCCCCTTGACATTGCTGTTGTCTCCGTGCTCATGTATGTCATTCCTTTACTCCCCATTTCACGCGGGTATTGAGAGTGACACGTTTACGCATAGCCTTTCATGGGCCGACACAGCTGCTTCGACTTTTGGCCGCCTCTACGGCAGTCGTACACGCCGTCTTCCCAAGCGCCTCTTTGGCCTCTTCCCACTCGCACCGCGTAAGAGTCTGGCTGGGTTTACAGCCGCCTCCCTCACTGGTGCGGCTATCGCCATGGGATTCTGGACGTTCCTCGCGCCGACAAGAGAAAACGGTTTGACATGGACATGGCAGGATGGCGTCTCGCAGAAGTTCGTTGGGGGTGCACCCGGGTCTCCACCAGCGTTTTCCGGTTGGGTTGGGTTGCTCACGATCGGGGTCGTCGCCGGACTTGTGACCGGCATCGCAGAAGCTCTCGGTAAGTGTCGTAAGCTGCATGTATGCGCGTCGACTGACGGATCGGTCGTGCGGACAATAGACCTCGGTGGCGTGGACGACAATTTGAGTTTACCGGTCATTGCTGGAGGATGTTTGTGGGGCCTGTTCAAGGTGCTTGGGTGGCTGGGTAGGGTGCTGGCATAACCCGCCGCGTTTGCGTTCCTCGCTTGGTGTCGATGCTTTTCCCCATCTTTTCTTTTATAAACGTACTGATAACACACTCGGTCTCTGACATGCACGACATGACGGCATGATCGACGACCGGACGACATGATTTTGGAAACAAGCTGATCGGTGCTTGCCGCTTCGGAGCCGGAGCCGAGGCTGGCCTGCGTCTTGCGCTCACGGTTCACCCCTTTCCTGCTTGCAACCCCCCGTTTTACGCCTTTTAACCCGTGCTCATCTGCCCCATCTCAATGGATTCCCGACGTGCAAGAGACACTAGGTCACTTGTGTGTTGTGCATGTTGCGCGTTGCTCGTCGCTTTCTACATTACATTTATGGACGCATTGTGGACGAGACGTCCCTTTTTTTTGCGTAGTCGATCTTAGAGGCTATAGCTAACACCCTTGCGTGGATGTGACAGTCGTATTGGATAGAACGAATCGACCTCGATTCCTCTTCCTATTCATGCTGCTCGGTCCTTAGGTGTAAATACATATTTTCCCTCGGATACATGCATATATTTTCTGCTCGACTGTAGTATTAATTTGTTGGCAGAAATCGGCTGATTTACCAAACGGTAGGGCAAGTGGACACAGGTGAATGAGTGTGCAATGCCTGGCTTAGTGTATGTATGGTGCGAAATCTTTTGACTTGAAAACTCGATGTGTGGTATGAAACTTCCTCTGGCTGACACCCAACCTACCTGAAGATGTGTCAAACAGGCGTTGTCACTGGCAGCTTGTCGTTCTGCCATTTTGTATGAGGTCGAGTAATATGCTGTGAATC
>JBBPNX010001071.1:0-10947 GCA_038091155.1 Harrya chromipes
GCAACGTACTCGCACTCCACGCCTGTGTATTACAAGAGTCCTTACAATACGCACCGTCTTTGTCAGTCAACTCCGGAAGACCAGCCCATGGGTCACTTTGGATGTAATGCCGCGGTTTGAGCAGAGCTTGATGGAGATAGTGCAGTGTTTGCAGGGGGTCCTAAAAGTATGTCAGATCCCATGTCAAAGGCACGAGGACGGGACGTACATTTTTGACCTGTGTGTCGAAGTAAAGATAAGCTCTCAGGAAGTACCCAAGCGGCCATCCCCATTCCGGGCCCTAAACATACTTCTCAGCTGCCGCGAACGTGCAGAAGCGAGTACCCACGTTGTGATAGTTCCGCCCCTTGGCAATGGCCTTGTCGTCTGAATCGTTTGAATTGTCGTAGTATGGACGATACTGTATGTCGCTCGGATCTAGTGTCCTCATTCCCAACGGACCTCGCAGGAACTGATCAGCGAGCTGGAGCGCCTGGAGTGCGTGTGTTTCGTCAAATAGTTCAGGGGCGACTGTCATCGCGATCGGGAAGTTGGGTCTGAATTGATAGTCGGACCATTCACGTCCTGGCCCAGATCCGTAAACATCCTTGTAGATCCCTCGGCGATTGACGAGTTTCGGGTCAACCGCATACGTGGTGTCATCCGCGGGATCTGTGGCATAGATTAGCATGATAGTGTAAGGCAACCACCAATTCATTACCCAAAGGAACGTAAAAGTGGCGCTCGAATGACCTCTGAATAAGGTCGTTCCACTCGCCATATGTGACGAGCTTGTCCGTGCCATCAACTGCTTTTCGAGTCAATCAACTCCGGCTAACGCCACGGGTTAACCACTCACCTGAAGCGATCACGCCTTCGAAGGGGAACTTTCCTTTCCTCGCAAGCCCATCCAACCATCGTAATGTGCTCTTCACTAATCCCACAATCTCGACTGGAGCACCGTCCCTCGGAGTTCCCGGAAGACCTTTTGTCCCGGCTTTCTCACTCTCCCCCATCTTGTCCATCCACGTCCCACAATTATGTTCGTTCCCTCCAAAGATGAACCCTGTCTCCCAATCAACGTAGATGTCAATGTTAAACCCTGCATCTTTCATTTGTATATCGAGGTTTGGACCCGCGTTGTGTTCGCGGAATGATATCCCTGATGCATGCTGTTGAAGAATCTCTTGGATGATCTCAGCGACTGTGCTGGTGTAGGCATACGCGCGGGAATCGTCCCATGCTACCCAATTATCGTCTGCAGGGAAACGGCGACGAACTGTCTCGGAGAGAATGGAGCTACCATTGGGAACCATGCTGGCATAGTCTTGAATATTTTGCAACATCCACCAAGGCGAGTCGCGTGAGTTGTACCTATATAAGGATTATCAGTCACTTGCGAAGAACGTATGGGTAGACGTGACATACCGGGGGGTTCTGACCGAATCCAACAAGTTTGGAATGAGTCCGTGCTTGAGCGTTGAGGCGAATGCTAAAATGTGCGTCCTCGCCCCCTCATAGTTGCCTGTAGTCAAGAAAAGCCCCCTCAGTGAAATGAACACATCCCTGCCCCAACACCTTGCCCATCCAGTGCTGAAATGAGGTAACCCGGCGGCGAGCGAGGGTGTGGCTTCGCTAGGGTCCAATGACGCTGATTGGACCATTCCATGCATCTGCACAGCACAGAGAGCGAGATTTTGCGTGAATTCGTGCCCGGTGGATACGAATTCGGAAAACTGCTCCAGAGCAGCACTTCGGGCTGCCTTGTAAGTCGTGTAGATGGTGATAGCAAAGAACTTGGGCCGCAGATAAGGTGGCGAGTTAGTCTTGATTCTTTCGAACCTCTCTTGCAACCATTGAGCGGGAGCAGCCAGATCTGGGAATTTGTCGATTTGACTGTTTGCTCCCAGTCAGTACTGACCAATAACGAAGGGCATGAACCCACTGGAATAGCCTCTCAACGGTATAATCCAAAGCCCATGCCCCTTGCCTCAGGTTTTCACACAATGGATGACCCATATCGTTGGTGGCCATAATTGCCCGCAATGGTCCCATCCAGCCTTCCAACCCGCAATACGTCAACCGATCTGAACCAGGAACTTCATACACGCCAAATTCGCCGTCGGTTGCGTCTCGTTCTTCAGCATCCGTGCGATAGAGTATGACATTGAGATCTACTAGACCGAGGATCGAGAAAGCAGCCGCAGCGGTGTCAGCGTCAGCACAGAACGTGTCGAGCGTAGGATCAGCCTGTTCAGCTTCTACGTCGAAAATCATGATGCTTCCAGGGGGGAAGAACTCGGGAACGACGATGGAACAAGCGCGGCTTCCAGAACTTAATGTCTGGATGACTGGAACTTCGGGTAAGTCGATGAGTCTGCTGGGTAGACCCCTAATCGTTTCAGTGTCTTGAGGGGCTGCATACGATAGAAAATCGATAGCGAAGCCACAAATAAATTTTGCTTGTGTTCGACTCAGTTCGATCGGATTCACTATCGTAACCCAACCTCAACTCGGTGTGAGACCGAAAAATAGGGTTACTCACCCCAGCCTCGTTCTTTCGGACGCTTGGTAAACGCGGTATGAACAACGACCAAGTATCCTTTCTGCGTCTTGGGGTGAACCCTGTGGATAGTGATATACTTTGACACGGACGAGATCATCAGCTCTGTATATAGGCGAAAACCCAAGCTGGGTACCTACATCACCATCTTGAAACACGTGGGCTTCTTCGTATCCCCAAAGCATCATCTCTCGCTTCAACCCGTTTAATACCCTCTTGGCTCTCCCAATGCCTGATCCCTCATCGAGATCTGTGATGTCGTACAATCTTTTCTCCTGAACCAAATTCAGGAGCTTCGGGTATAGATCATCGAATCCTTTGACGGAAGCCACAGCACAGTATCCAAAAGTGACTAATCCTGCGACAGAGAGCGCGTGCTCGGCGGTGAACTTGTCAAGGTAAGATTCATTGTCGTGGGTTAGATCATACATGATCGCGTGCGGAATGGAACCGAGAAGACGGGTGACGGTACATGGGCAAGTGGGTCCTGTGCCAAATGGTGGTGCGAGTTCTTGCGAACTTGTTGTGCATGCCTCATCCATTGATCCTAGAGAGGGGAACAGGTAAGGAAGATGTCAATACGGGCTCGGGGAAAAGTCAGGAACATACCGATTGGTTTTCCTAATCCATACCGATACATGATCCTCGAAAGCTCCTTCGGATCCGGCGCATTCCCGGCTTCTCTGACCAAACTATTTATTCCCAGCTTCCTCACAAACAGCAGATCCGTCTCTTCGCTTCCAGTAAAGAGCTCCGCGCAGACGTATAGATCCGGGTTCACCTTGCGCGCGGCGTCCAGCATGGCGGTCCCCACATGCAAAGGAGTCGAATGGCAATTGTCCATACGGAATCCCTCGAATATTTGAGCGAGAGAGGTGACATAGGACGCCATGTGTTTCCATAACCAGGGGTTATCCGAGGGGGAAGATCCATATCGAAGCTTCACGCAATCGCCCCAGGCAATGACTTCGCGGCGCAAGTACGCCTTAGAGGGTGGGAGTGCAAAGTTTACTAAAGGATTAGCATTCCATATCCAACCATTGTTCGCAATAGCATATAAAGCAGGGTTTAACTCAAACCCCGGCAGGCGGGTGAAGTAGGGTTCTACCAGGGGCGAACTAGCCAAGGCTGCGTCAGCTGACACGTTATGAAGAAAGACAGACGCACTCTTTAGAGATTTCTCCAAGTTTAGGTCCGTGAGAGTCGAGTCGGAGGTACTTCAATCTATTTCTGATAGCGTCCAATGCGATTCGGGTATCTTCTGTCCACTCGGCATAGAGTGGTACGTTCAAGACATCGATCACTTGTTGCCAACCTTCCGCCAGCGTTTGGTGGTCACTTGCACCATCCATGCAAGCAGCGTTCATGATCCCAGCAGCTACATCACCGTCGACATGCACGCAGTACCGCGAGGATAGTGCACCCAAACCACGGATCACACCAGATGATCGTACAATGTCGGCAATCGCAGGTGCAGATTTGCCCTTGATATCTTGGCCATTCCATGGGACGATTGAATTAGACGAAAAAGCACTGAGGATGGCGGCCGTTTCCTCTTGCACGTCTAGGACATAAAACTGCCACAGCTCTTTGGTCTTCAGATGCTCTTCCAAAGCAGCCATGAGCGTGTCTATGTCCTTCTGAGAAGTAACACACGTAGGTATTTCGCTGCCTTGTAATGAAACCGAGAACTCGAGGATTGCATCGTCAAGTTCTAGTGCAGGAGTTAGGTGGGGAGTGTTGAAAGGGCTGTAACCTATGGTTTGGATGAGAATAACGAAACACTTGTTTCAACTGCAACTTGCCGGCTTCAGGATGATGGGCGAGCCACTCGCTGTCATAGGCAGTATGGTTAAGCACCACATCCGTTAGATTCAAGAGACCGTATTCTTCCTTGGCTACGCGCAGTGTGTCTTCTATATGAGAAGTAGCGACCGAAGGCTCGACAGGGGTATCGAAAACGTGAAGGTCGTAGTTCATCTGATCCTTGAGGGAATATGGGCTATCACTAGCGCCGCGCACCTGCAGAGGAGTCCAATGCAACACAGTATACCCACGTTCACTAGCTTCCTGAAAGTGTCTCCTCCATTGTGAGATGGGGCCCATCCATTTTGATACGACCGTCAACATTGCGATTCCGTCGAGAGGTAGATTGACGTATTCCGGTAAAATCTTCGCCCCTCCTTCAAAGGGAAAGAGCGGTTTAGAATCAGGGGAGAGAATGGGAGAGCGTGCAGGGACGCGGAGGATTGGGTCGATGTTGAAGTAACCTTCCCTGCCTTTGATGCGTTGACCGGGCAGTTCTCCGTCATATTCAACCCAAAAGACGAAGGCGCCGGCATGAGATACGGGGAGATCAACTTGGATGGGCTTGGAAAAGTCAGCAGGTAGCCTGAGTACACAGATCAATGAAACCAATTTTCACCAGTAGAATAAGCAAGCTCACTTTCGATCTGCGAACTTGTCCCGCTCGAACAGGCCACCGTCCAGTGGGAAGTTTGTCCTAAATACGCCATTTTTTGAGGCTGGCGTTCCCGCATCCAAAGAGACGCGTAAGATATAAGGGACGTAGGCAGGTGGAAGACGGGTATACTGTGGATTTGCAAGTAAGTGGATACTCTGAATCGAAGATCTGGTCAGCTCGCCGATCGTTGTTTGTTGGGTCCCCCGTCAGGATCGAGTCTAAGTTCGTACACACGGATCGGCTGTTCGTCCACTGATCGTTGGCTTAAGAAAAATTCTTTGCCTTCATCAGCGGGCGTCCTCGGAGAGTTCGGTGCGGTATCGACGTCAACATAGACTGGTACCCGCGATAAAGAAATCTCTAGCTTTTGGGCCTGGGTATCGGTGACCATAGCAGTAGGGATGTCGATGATGAAGGAATGAAGAAAGAAATGGAAGTTGCAGCGAGAGTCTCAAATCGAGCTTCCGTTTCATTCAAGTTGTTAATTCGAGTCTTGCAACGCTGGCAATTGCCTTACCCATCATGACGTCAGCGAATATCCCGCCTATTCTAGACTTGGCTAAGTACCAAACCTCAAATATTCTTCCCTATACCTCAAAACACCCAAAGAAAATGGCTCAATTCCCATAACGAACGCCAAAAAGCATCTCCTGATATGCCTTGATTTCTACAATCGACCACATCAGCATCCACGTCGTGATCAAGCAAAACGCGGCACGAAAACGTACGGAGTGCGATATGCTTTGAGTGGAACCGGCACATGGCTAGATTCCCCATCATGCACCAGAGACCACCCACCGCTTTCCCCTCCTTGCTAGGGTTGATTACCTCCTGGCCCAAGCCTTTCAGCTCGCCTTCGTCGTCGAAACCCCAGAGTTGCCGGACCTTGTCATGCAGGTCCGTGTTCTTGATGAGATCGATGTACGCGCTACGTGCATCGGCGTAACTTTCAATATTGTGAGTCACAGTGAAGTCGTGAAAAAATGGGTAAAACGCGTACCCAGTCGCGAAGACGACGACATCAGCGTCCAGTGTAGAACCGTCTTCAAATAGCAATCCAGTTGGCGTGAACCTCTTGACAGGTCCGTCGCTTTTCAACTTTATTTTCCCATCAATGATGAGCTGAGAAGCACCAACATCTGAAGTAAAAGGGGACCTCGTTAATTCGTCCGCGCTGTAAAGTAGGGAAGAACTTGCCAAAATAGTATCCTCCCGCCTTGTTGAACGCTAGTTGGAGACATCCGGAGTCGTCTTCTCCAAAGCTAAGCTTGAATCCGACTCTACGGAGGCCATCGAGGATTTCTCTGGGGCTCATGTTCATATCACAGTGTGAGGTCGGCATGAAGTGGGAACATACTTGTCGGCCTCGGCAACCTCCTTGGTCACGCGTTGGTGCAAAAGTTTGATAATGCCATTCGGATACGACGCGCCGACGCGATCAGCGACGTCAGCTGGGAGACCACCCTCTTGATAGATTCCTTGTAGGTAGTGAATTCATCAGCAGGCGATTTTGCAGTTCAATCGAACATATTCACCTAGGAAACGGGGAATTCCCTCCTTGGTCGACATGATATAAGTTGGGCCTCGTTGAACCATCGTGACGTCTATCAGAGAAATCAGCCAGTGGAATCAACGATGCTGATCGCAACTCACCGACGCCATGATCAACGTAATCAGCGCAAATGTCATGAGCTACTCGTCATAAGCTCCGGTAATGATCAAGACAAACAGGGTATCGTACCTGACGTGCAAGAACCGATGACTGCGACCTTCTTTCCCAAATGATCGGTGGCGAGGTTGTGTTGAGTCGAGTGCAAGACCTGGCCCTTGAACTCGTCCTGTCAGGGCTGTAAGCAAGTCGGCTCGCGATCACTGAGTTATGGTCTCACTTGTCCTGGAATGTCTGGGTATCTTGGTCGTCCGCTGCCTATCCCAAGTGCGAACACGACATGATTAACCTTGAAAGTTCGCTTCCGTCCGTCCTTGCGCTCCACCAGGACAGACCAACGCTTCCCCCTATCACCGGTTTCCTTTTCGACCGAGACAACAGTCGCCGAGGTCCATACATTCAACTCCATGCTATGAGCATAGGACTCGAGCCAATCCGCCAATTTCAGCGCCGGCGTGTAGACAGGCCAAGAAGGCGGGAACCTGAAATAAGCCGATCGCATTGCAAGGAACCACGTCAATCCAAGCACATACTTACGGTAAGTAGGGCATGTGGTCATACCCTACGATGCAATGAGAGAAAGCCGCACAAGGAACCGAATGCGGACTCACAAACAGGATCATGCAAGCAGAGGGCGGCATAACGCTTCCTCCAATTGTCTCCTATTCTCTGATTTTTCTCCACGATTAGCGCACTGACTCCCAACGTCTTGAGACGGGCAGCGACATCTAAGCCACCTTGTCCTCCACCGATGATGACTACGGCGGGTTCTTCATCCAAAAATTCGATCTCCCTCTCACGCTTAGCAGCCCATTTACCATGGTTTGGTCGATAATCCCTTAACGGTCCGATCTGCTCCGGGAAACCCTTCAGATCCTCGAGGTTCGTGTAAACCACGTGAGCCTTCCACGTGGCATTGGGAAGAGGGACGAGCCTGAATACACCAGAGGCATGCCCGACATTGGTATCAAATTTAAAGAAAGCTTGAATCCAGGCGATGTCTTCATAGGGTCGCTGAAGTTCTATACTATCCCGTTGAAGAGAGAAGGTATCCGATGCAGGGTCGAAGGCAGGAAGTTGATCTTGAAGGAATCTGGACACTGCGTTCTTGCCCTCGAAAGTACGGAAGTCCCAAGTAAGGGAAAGCATATCGCGCCAAAAGCCTCCATCGATGAACAAATCGATGATGGTTGGCACGTCCTTGAGGCCGATCGCTTTGGTGAACCTGGCAAACCAGTTATCGACAACAGCTCCCACGTCGAGGTTTGGGTCAACGATGCTACCCAGAGTTTGAAGAGTGGGGAGAGTGCGCAAAGTGGTCATGATGGATGGGAGATAAGGTGAGGCTGCGAAACGACCTCAGTCCTGAAATATATTAGAAGTCGCGTGGTCGACCGTGCCAGCAGCCTGAGAATAGTCGAACTTCACCGCGCCAGGTGGCGGACGTCGCTTCGACACGAACACGTGCAGTCGACTCGGAGTCTCGGACAGCGTCTGAATGCATGATATCAGATATTCAACTACATCTAACTCTTTACAAGTGAAATACCAAAAAAAAACAGACCTCTGCGGACCACATGGCACACCAGCTTTTCGGCGAGTATGTGTGCGACGTGTACCGCTACTGTTCAGCTGAATCAGATTGATCGGACTATAGTACCTTCTGTGAGAACTTCTTGAATCAATGATGAAATTGCCCTAGCTACTAGTCTAGTCAGAAGACTGCCCGCTCCCCCATAATTATGATCAATGCACTCACTACTCATGTTGACGTTGAGTCCGTGTCGGTCGTATCAAACCATCCAACCAAGCGAAAGTTTTTGGGAGGTGTGTAGTCGCATGCTTCAACTGAGTCGTACATGAATAGTCTGATGACCAGCCCGTCTAAAAGAGGCAAGATGGGAATGCAGCGATGGTGTTGACACCCGCTGAGAAGTAACCCGGCATACCCATCGGTGGACGGTCGCTGTCAGGGTCGCTAGGTGGTACAATGTCAGCAATCTCCCACAAGCAGTAATGGAACTCCGTATGGGCCTTTCAGCTTCAACTTGAAGTGAAACCCACTGCGGCGTGTGCTATAAACAATTGGCTGAGTCCCCTGGGCCCATTCATATCCATCTCCCATGAACTCCCGGACCTCCTCTGAGTCTATTTCTGCATCATCGGATGTTCCTACGTTTGGAGTGACTCGGACAGACCACCGGCAGGAGGTGATGCCAGGTAAATCACAATGTCTTACTAGTAGGCTATTAGTGCTGACTTGACTTGAATTTCTCACTGAAGAAGGACAGGTAATTAGAATGGTGACAAATGTAGAGCAGCGGGTTTCTGCTTTGGAAAGGGAGGTCACCCATCAAGCAAAGGACCTCCAGAGCGTCCAGGATCACCTGGGGAATATTCAAGGAACATTGGTCAGAACTCGCTCGAAGAATACGATTCTGTTAGAAGAATTGATTCAAAAGTCAAATCAGAACCTTAGCGACATGGAAGGTCGGCTCTCTGGACGCCTGAAGAATATAGAAGAGGGTATGCTACGCATGGAGAAATCACAAACAAGGATCTTTGTTCGCATTTTGAGCACCCTTACTACTCTCACCAGCTTTTGGGGTTCGAGGTCTCAGTCTGGGTCAGGCCTGGCTGAAGATAGTGGAAAGTTTACTAGTGATCATGTAGTACATTTGATTTGAGGAAGCAAAAGCTTGCCGCTCAAGCGCTCGCTGATCTGTGCCTCCGCTCTACTAAATTTTCATGGCCAACAGTCCGAGTCCGGTCGCCATAAAGAAGGCGAAGAAAGAAAAGGTGTACAAGCGTGGCCGAGTCTGTCCGATCAATATTGCGTCCCCATCGCCACCAGTGAAGCCCAAACGTTACGAGACCTCAAATGTAAAAAACAAAACACATGAGATAGGCCCAGATCCCCGACGAAACAAACGACAACGACGGACGGTGCGACGCGCAAAGAAAGTACAAAGAGAACAGTAAAAAATGCTGAAAGTAAGCAATGAGATTGTACGATAAGCGAGTCGATAAGTCCTTGTTTAGACGGGAGTAGGCTTGAGGTAGAATGGACATGTAGGAATAGGGTAGAGTAGACAGTCTGGACGGATCGATTCCTTTGAATAGGTCTGGGAATATGTTGGATGCACGACGACTTCCTAGATCGGCTGGAGCACAAGTACGAAAGTAGGGGTGCAGCGACTCAGGTCGTTTCGAAATCGAAAGCAAGGAGAGCAAAGCGGGTCCTGCTTATTTTGACATTAGTACGTCTAACAACCGCCGGTTTCGAAGGCAGAGGCCGTACCTCGAGAATTTATCGTCGTCGCTGTTGTTGGTAAACAGCAAGTGGTACATCCTCCTCCTCGCTTCTCGACACAGGTACACTTCCCATGCTTGCTCTCGGTCTCCCGTTCGGTACGACCGCATGAGCGCTGACCACTTTCCTCGCCTTCCCATCAGCAGATAGCGGAATGCCGGAAGTGACAGTGGCCGAAAGCGAACGCGTCGGGCCTCTCAAGGGTTGTGGTCGGCCAGGAGCGGGCGGAGAATATCTGTTATGGTTCTGAGCAGGCGGTGATCGGGAGCGGTGCGATGGTTTGGGAGAGTCTGCTTGAATGGTTCCGTTTGGAGGTGGTGAGGAGGATGATTGAGGTCGCGAACGTGATGCTACTGGCGGGGTAGGCAAAGAGTTTGGGGAAGGGGACATGGCGCCAGGCGGAAGGTGTGGATCCATCCCACTGGGATACATATACACACCAGGATCGGGCTCCATTGGTTGGGGCTGATTGATAGGAGGAGTGGCCTGTCGATGGATGCGCGGAGCAGCAACGGCACCTGGTGACGGTGGAGGCGAGCCATAGCCGTACCCTGGCCCATGGTATTCCTGTTCCATGACCCGATGCTGCATCTCGTACTGAGGACCTTTGACTAGCATCTCGCCCGCGCGCCGAGCGCCCTGTTGTGTGGGATTCGCTTTCGTCAGCGTGCCTCGCCGAGACTTTTCTCTCTGCTGTTGTTGCTGAAGCTGCAGCTCCCTCTCTCTCTCTCGCTCATGTTCCCGCTCCCGCTCCTGTTTCTCCCGTTCCAATCGTTCATTTTCTGCCCTTTGTCCCTCCTCCTGCTCTCGCTTCTCCTCCTCCTCCTCCTCAGAGACTTGCTGAGCTGGAGGAGCACCCGCCGTTGCTTGGGTCTGGGACGCCGCTGGTGCCGGATTCTGGGTTTTGTTGATGACGCCAAGGTACCAAAACATCAAATTGCTGATCAACACCTGTTCAT
>JBBPNX010001072.1:0-10944 GCA_038091155.1 Harrya chromipes
AACGACGGATTCGATATCGCTCTGAACGACCTCGCGTCCAAACGTGTTGAGCTGCGCGCCGTAGCCGACGACATCGAGAAGATCGGTCGAAGAACGTGGCTCGTTCCCGCAGACGTGACTGTAGATGAAGAAGTGAAACGAATGGTGCAAGACGTCGTGACGGAGCTCGGGGGTCTGGATGTTGTAAGCACCACAGTCACTTACCGCAACTGCAGGTTCCTAAATAAAGTAGCTGGTAGCAAACGCCGGAGTCGTTGGAATGTCACATTTGATCTCCAGTAGGCAACGCTTACCTCCTGCGGCTTCAGGTCAGACAACGTTTGGCAGCCGATGTAGACGAGTGGGAACGGGTAATGGCCGTCAATGCGCGTGGAACCTTTCTATGCTACAAGTATGCGGCACTGCAGATGATCCAGCAAGGACGTGGAGGGCGTATTATCGGCGCCAGCTCTATCGCGGGAAAGTTAGGAAAGCCCTTGATTAGCGCGTATAGTGCCAGCAAGTTCGCTATCAGGGGTCTTACACAAACAGCTGGTAAGATGCACTCGGGTATCGGTTTTTTTTTTTTTTTCACTGTGCTTTCTGATGGAATTAGCGATGGAACTTGGCCCGTACAACATCACGGTGAACTCCTACGCTCCTGGTGCCATCAGGACGCCGATGAGTGAGTGTCAACAAAATCCTTCATCCCGAAAGTGACCGAAAATAATAATCGGGCAGCTGTCGACATTTTTGATAAGGCTGACCCTGAAATGGTACGTGAGTTGCCATCCCATACTGTACTTGCCAACGCCGCGCGACTTCTTTTTCCACCGCCCGTAGCGCGCAGCCACGAGAGCCCTGAAATATGATGGTCAACCGGAGGATATCGCAAGTATTGTCAGCTACCTTGCGTCAAAGGAAGCACACTTTATCACCGGCAAGTATTTTGTTCATTTCATGCTCATGTTGACTTACTCACCTTTGTTGTTTATCAGGGCAAAGCGTGAGTTCCCACATTTTGCTGAAATAAATCGTTTTGAAATGAACTCGATGCAGATTACCGTCGACGGAGGAATCGTCCTGTCATGATCTAAATTATCAGATATCATGTGGAAGTGAATTGATAACTGTACGACTCGAGGTTGAATGTGGTTTTTGAATGGTATATACTTACCCCCGATATTGCGTGGTCATGCTTAGTTGTGTCCGTGGAAGAGTCGAGCAAAGTTGCTAAGCGGCCGGTCCGAACTACAAACCGTGCCGGGAAAGTGTTCAGCGGGCGACATCGAAAATATTGGTAGCAGAATACTACTGGTCCCCAGAGACCGTCCACTAACGACGTCTCAAGACCTCCAGATCGGACGACAGAGCATCCTGACGCTTTGAACAGACAAGGAATCCAGGATACCACGACGTCGCGGCCTCTGTATGTGTGTCCGCATCGCACCAGTGCCGTATCATAATCAAGCCACTGTTGTTGCATTCATATGAAGAAGGACAAAGCACACGTCTAAGGAAAACGGGATACTGCGTGGCTTGCTGGGTAGAAATCGAAGCTAATTTCTTCGCACAGTGACCCGAGGGAAACGAGTATGCGCGGACAACAACCCTAGATCTGTCGAAGAAAGGACTTACTTCAAGACGGTGTGCTCCGCCAGCATTTTCACCACGCACCTCGAATGAATGGCTCAACCATCTCCCGGGAGATATTATCATGTCAAATATCACCTCACACCATTCCGACAACCACTGTGGTCTGTCGCCAAATCTAGTGATCCGAGTCTCGGCGCATGAGAAGCGGTGAGATGACGGAGTTGCGAAGGTTTGGAATGTGGGAAATGGGTAGCAGCGAGGGACTTCAATGCACGACAAGGGATGGCACGAAGATCATCAGCGCTGACGAGGGTGGGGTCATCAAAGTGTGGGACGTGCCGTGGAATCGCACTAACTGGTGAATGAATGGTCCCCAAGGTGCAACGGCAGACTTGCGATCTCTCCAGGCGATCGACTCATTACTGGAAATTTACACTCTAGAGGGGACACGGTGGATCAACAACATCGACGACATCGGCGGCTCACCCTGTTTCTCTCCCGGCGCGTGTGGCAGCGAGGACATCTTCGTGTATGATGTCAAGACTGGCACACGCATCCTCGGTCCACTGAAAGGTCATCAAGAAAGGGATCACGTCGTCAGGATTTTCTCTGGCTCAAGACAATGGACAGTCACAGCGAGTCACTGCAATTCACCGGTTCTCACGCCATGCATGTAGTTTCCTTCTCTCTAGTGAATCCATGGCATATGTTATTTGTGCTTCAAACTTGCACTAAACATTTTTTTCCTCTCGATCCCTCAGTTCTTCAAGTTGCAAGTGTCTATCACTACAATGTGATCTCCTCTCGCTCCTTGCTCACGCTTTATAAAGCTGTTTCCAACAGACGTCGTTTCTACCTCCGAGCCAAATGTACCACTTGCTCCTCCTTTAAGAGGATCTAGATAGTATCATTGTGGAGAGTTCGAGGTCCACGCCTGATAGACCCCAAGTTGAACAGCTTCAAGAATATTGAAGATTCAACTTTAAGTACGTCATTTCCGTCGTCCGTAGCATGATACTCCTGCATAGTCACACAATTTACGCAGTACCAGTTGTCCCCACCCCCAGATCTCACTCCGTACATTGACAAGCAGGATGGTCGTCGTATTGCTGGCGGAGGCTTTAGTGATGTCTATAGATGTTGGTACCGGGACGGCTTGCCTAAGGAGGTTAGCACACAATAAGTGGTTCATGCTACCTGCCGCTGACGTTTCCTCAGGTCGCGGTAAAGGCATTCTGATTCAGAATCGCAATGAATGGAGCTGCGAGCGAACGTTCTCTCAAGGTACCACTCTTGATATCCCATTTGTCACTGAAATGAGTTCACAGATCCGTCGGGAGCTCGGTATCTGGAAGAAACTCGACCACAGAAACATCGTTCCCTTTCTGGGAATTGCATATGAGTTCGGAATGCAGGGTTCAATGTCGTTGGTCTTGTTGTGGATGCCCAGTGAATCCTTGCATGAGTTCTTAACATCGGCCACAGACTTTAGCTTGAGCGTCATTTTCCGGATATCCTTCCCTGGCCTCGCAAAATAATACATGATAGTGCATTCTGTGCGTCGGTTGACTCCTGGAATTTCCTTTTCTAACAACACGTAGAACAATGTGCTTCTTGATGCGGATTTCACTGCGCTTTCGGATTCCCTTCCTTGGTTGGGAATATTCCGGAAGCACTGTTTTATCTCCAGAGCTCCACCAGCCAGTCCGATACCTTGCGCTGGACTGCCCCAGAGCAAATTGATTCTGAAACCACATTCAACCGGACAACCAAAACTGACATCTACTCTTTCGGTTGTGTCGCCGTTCAGGTACATAAGTTTGTCGAGCATGAGAATCAGACTCCTGCAGACATTCATGTAGTGTTGTCCGGTAAACAACCGTGGTCAGAAATCCGGGAAGGCGCAGCTGTTGTGTTACGGTTGGCGAAGGGCAAATGCTCGTCATCGTTTGATCATCCGAAGGAAACGTGTCACCGTACTATGCCGTACCTTGATCAAGCTTAACTGTTGTGATCTTGATATGTACTAACTCTTGTGGACGTCTACTGACCCGCAGAACTACAGTGCGTAAGCGATCATCTCGGCGCTTATTCCGCTCCAAGAAGTCATAACTCAGCTTCAGCGCCAGGTCGCAACGGCACCTCATGGATGCCAGCCGTATCATGATTCAAGAGATAGAAATTTGAAGAAGAAGCATGCCAAGGAGCTCGCCAACCTGAAGAGGGAAATGGAAGAGGTTGCGCAGGCACGAGACAAGGCTTTGCGAGAAGAGCTGAAACAAGAACAGAGAGCGTTGGAAGCAAAGATTACACGTCTTGAACAGGATCGGGTAGTATTGATGAAGACCCTCGAAGAACTCCGCAGGGAACGAGCTTCCAAACGAGACACGAAGGCAGACCCATTCGAGGGATTCGAGGAACTTCGCAGACAGCAGACAAAGAACGCTTTCTCCGTTCTCAGGGTTGCGTACGTATATCGTCTTTGACGTTCAAGTTGCGCATCTGAGCTAACAAAAGTACGCAGGGTCGTCGGCGCGACTGAGATCGGTACGTTTGCTTTCATCACCATATGCATCCGAGTGTTTACACCCTCCTCCGATCGTTATAGACAGATCCACTACCACGGTGCGTACTCTAAAACTTTGCTGAATGTCAACTCAGGTATGTTCCCTCCAGTTCATCCGTTATCTTTCCCAGGGCCATAAATTCCATGTCGGTTGGCATTATGGCGAATGCGATGCGCCAACTTTCCAGGCCGATTACTACACAGATGAAACCACTGGGTGTCACGTCATCCTGCTCGACATGCCTCCGTTTGACGGCCAGATCTCGCAATCCCTGATGCGCTTCCTGCAACCCCACTTACTAAGGTGAGTGCACTCGAACCGTATGTCGAACGTTGCGATGAAAAGAGATCTACACATAGCGAGGAAGGGACGCGGACCTGCATCATTTACACCCACGACATCACTGACCTACGAATCCACGATCTTACACAAGAGACTATCCGAACGTTCCAAACGATCTGCGACAGGAAACGTCTCTCCAACGTTCGCATCGTCACTACCAACTGGGGCCAGGTCACCAGGCAGGAGGGCATGGAGCAAGAGGATGCCCTGAAGCGTGGCGTCTTTCGGACGCTCCTCCAGGCCGGCGCACAAATGCGCCGTCACGACAATACGGTCGAATCTGCGCGGCGGATCATGTCCGAGCTAATTTCCTTCCCCGAGTTCAGCAGTCGGTTCCAGGATGAGCTCGGATCGGGCGGGCCGTTAGAAGATATGGACGCTCTTCTTGACCGTCAGGAGCGAATGGAATTGCGAATGAAGCAAGAACTCGCCGAGATGCGTGCCGAGGTCGCCAATCGCATGGCACAGCTCGAAGCGGCTGTGAAGCAACGGGGATGGTGTTGAAGGCACTGAGCTCAATCACAGGCTTCGAGCGTTGCATGAACGGGCAGTATCGAGATCATGCGGCTGGTTCTGGTTCGGTAATGGTAGGTGCAAGACATTAGGAGAAACGCGGCCAGTGTATATTGCATGATACGACAATGTCGTTTACAACGAATACCAACAATCTGTTGTACATGTGTCGCGGGACACGACTCCTCTGGGTTGGCAGTGTCACGGTGGGCATGAAAAAGGACATGAGGGGGGATGGAGAGCGAATGCTATAAGCAAGTCCATGGGTCGACGATGCAATGAACGAAAGAGAATAATGCCTTCACTTTTGAAACGTACTCCAAGGGAGTGAAGCTGCTCTGTGACAGGAACAGTAACTGAACAAGAAGCTCGACACTTTGTTGACAAACATAATTCCACCATCGCAACAGGAGGTACTATCAGATAACATGCCCAGTGAAAAATGAGGTGGGTAAGAGAAACAGAGGAAAGATTCCATATCGAAATGTGGACCCATGACAACCACGACCAGCGCGCGTGAAGGGTCATTGCTGTGAGGATCACCCCATGGCGTGACCATAGCTGACACTCTCACTGAGGTGTTCGTTGGCCGGGTTGTACGTAAAGCCTTTAAATTGATCTTGGACTGTCTCCGACAAGTGAGAGTCCTCCACCACCGAATCTTGCGCCTCTTCATTTGTAAAGTCTGGATCAAAGTTGGCAACATCAAGCACCGATTCCTGTACGGAACACGTAAGGAAGCAGCGCCGAAGGATGGCGTCATCAGATCGGCTTACCACGCTCGGTTTGAATGGCGGCTGTATCTTTTTTTGCAGAAGCCTGTGCTTGATGGTTAATTTCGTCCTCGACGACCAGGTGCTGACGCTCACAGGTTCCAGTCGATATATTTAGCAAAGAAGGAGTGTCTCTTGATCTCCTCACCTCCGTTTGCGCCTAGGCGTCGAGTCGGATCTCGCTGAAGAAGCCCCGTCATAACACTCTTTGCTTCACCAGATATGTCGGGTGGGAACAAGAGTGGGTCCATGAGGATCCGTTGGTACATCGTATTCACATTTTCATCGTAGAACGGTGGGAGACCAGTCTAGAGATAAATCAACACATGTTGGTCCGTTGTCAACGAGGAACACTGCCCACCATCATTTCATATAGAAGGACGCCAAGTGTCCACCAATCAACGGTCTTCGTATAACCTTGGCTCTCCAATAGTTCCGGTGCGATGTACTCCGGAGTCCCACAGAATGCTAAGACGACAGGTATCAATAGTCATTCTAGGAGTCAATCATATAAACCTCACTATTTGTCTTCTCCGTTTCGGACATGTTTAGTTTACAGAGCCCTGGTGTAGACGTGAGATGGCGATCGGTATGGACTAAGCAGGGCCATTACCGAAATCACACAGAGCTATATGACCCGTATAGTCCAGTAAGATGTTTTCTGGCTTCAGATCGCGATATACGACGTTGAAGCTATGCAAGTGCTCCAATGCACAGAGCAGTTCTGCCGCGTAGAAGCGACTACGGTTCTGATCGAACTTGCCTTCTCGTTGCAAATGATAGAATAACTCTCCACCATTGACTACAGAATGATCAATACGAATTCCGGCATATTTTCACCCACGAACACGCACCGAATGACATCACCAAGTAGAGTTTGTCTGGATTCTGGAAGGAAAATTTGAGAGGTACGATGAACGGGTTGTTCACCAGCGCCAAAACAGTTCTCTCTGCTAGAATATGCGTTATCTCGCCAGGGCGTGACGCGATATGTGCCTTCCGTATCGTCTTCAAGGCATACACACGCATGGTGTCTTTCTTTCGCACTTGCATAACCTTGCCAAACGAGCCCTTTCCTATCACCTTGAGCAGGTCGAATGCTTCGATAGTAAGTGACTCGGCACGTGTCGGCCGATAATCAACCTTGAGATGGAAAGAGCCACTGCCAGCAGTAGCCGCATACCATTGGTCGGACGCATGCTGGTAGAGGGTTAGACACAAGTGCTACGGAGAGGGTAAGCGACGCACATGACCATCTAGCGCTGGTGTTATCTGTACCCGTCCCATAAGCAAGTCGTTTCCCATGTCTTCCTGGCTGTGTACTACTGCCGCAGTACGTAGGTAAGCAGAGACGGAGATGTTTGACGTGCGTGACACATCGCTGTGGAACCAGCTATCAGTTTATATCCGAGAATATGAACGAGCGTCGCACAATGCAGCGCGATAGTTCCATATTGGATTTGCGAGATCGCCGCCCATGGCGTCTACGAGGACTTGGTTGTTATCGAATTCGAGGACGACGTAGGGAAGCGACCAGTTGCGCTTTCTTTGGAAGCTTTCACGGTTGCTGGCGGCTCGCCTGGGTGCTGGGGGCGACGATTCGAGTGCTTTTTGTATCACCTCTGGGACCTGCACGCCAGGGGCAAGAGAAAGACCGCGACCTGTAACCGATATTATTCTACGTCCAATTAACAGTGAGAGAACGCACCGGAGAAGATGCGTATGGTAAGCATGCCGGACCGGAGGTGAGCCTGCTGTTCAGCAGTACCATGCGCCTTGGGAGTTGTCGGCCGTGACGGCATCGGAGTAACGGATCGTGAGAGGACCGCATCTTTGATGTCTTTGGCCTCTAGTTGGATGGATAGGACAGGGAATCGGAGGATCGGAATCGCATGGGTGTGGGGGAGCAAGCACGATAAATGAGCTTGACGGTGAGAAACAAGGCTAACCAAGACGCACTTTTCGATGATCCCAGTTTCCAGGACATTTTTTTGAGGAAATACAGAGGGACTTTGAAGATCGAGTTGAGTGTTTTGAGAGTTGATGGGGAGAGGTGGAAAGAAGGGATGAAGAGTGGAACGAGATAAGATGGGACAACACGGCACTACACGGCACTGCTTAAGTTCAGCCTCGCGACCAGTCATCTTATTTCTCAGCCAGAACTAAGTATATCCCAAACCTTGCGGTCTTAGGACGACGATTTCATTGCCACTCGCGGGGTGAACGAATTACGGTCATCAGCGAACGCGCGCTGATGCCTCGCCAAACCTTTTTGCTACTGGCTTCGCTCGGGAATCTGATTGGACCCATCGCTACGCACTCAGGCTCGCTCTATCTTTAGCTGCATCCAAGAACAGCTCACGAACTCTGTTGGATGGGAATATCTGGCAACGCCGTGGTGAGCTGAAACGTAAGTGCAACTTGGAGCATCTTTTTCTCGAATTAATCTGATCGTGAGCATGACAAGGCGGTGTCCTCTGCCATTCTGCCAACGCCATACTGTGATAGGACTTTCCTCGAGTGACCGGTTTCGCCGTGAAATCGCCCATCGCTCACCAGCTTCTGCCAGACTCTAGAGTCATTCCGCAGCACTCGTTGGCACCCTCGAATCGATGCCTCCATGTCTGTGACGTTCTTGATAGCGCGGCGCGATCATCGATAGAAACTCCCGCCTTCGTGTTCGCAAGCGAGTACGGTTGTGCGCGTTTCAATCGCATGAAATCCCTCCGAAAACACGTCGCTCGCATGATTGCCTACTCAGCGTTTCGAGCCCCCCTGTTTCAAACAACCAGATTTCAAGTCGTCATGCAGGCACCATCCTGTCTGACACGGCAACCTTTTTCGAGTTCGCACTGCCAGTGGCAACTGGTTAAGATACTTGGTCGTGAGTTTATGGTGACCTTCTCTTGACGCGCAAAAGAAACCTGGACATCCGAGTTCAGATGAGCTTTCCGTGATTGGCTTATTCATTGCACGGATGTGTTAGCCGCATCAACGATATTGATATTTGCATGCAGGAGAAAGTGCAGGAGATCAATTCAATCACAGTGATGAGAGGTTCGTAGTGATGGGAACTACATCCAGTTATGTATGTACCAGTCAGCCAATCATGTATCCCGGAAAACCTTGTCCCATGCGTGTCCAGCTCGCACTAAAAGGCTCGAAATGTCTGCACAACTTGAACGAGTGCTCTCTGGGTCATTGAGCCCGACGTCGACATTCCTTCGCTATTCAAACCTACCGCCGACATCCACGGCGAGCACACCCTCCAGCTCGACCAAAGTGCCGTCTGCACTTATCTACTCTACCCGGCCCCCAATCTCCGAAACGGATGATTCCGAGAGACTACCCCTGCGCCTGACCGATATCTGCCAGGTAGGACGATCCAATCACACAGACGCAAGCTTCAACGTGTCTAGATTACTCGAACCCTCGCTTTCCTTACACTAAGTAATCTCGATGCATAATGCCATATTCACAAAGTGGTAGTGATGCAACGGCGAGCATCGATACCTTCAACGATACGGCTGGACATCAGTTCCACAACTGTCATTTCATTCGTATTGATAATGGTCCTCAACCAATCTCTGTCATCGTTGTTCCAACTGACATATGATCTGTGTGTCGAACTCAGCGGATGGCCCAGGAACAGGACCCTACGGTTAGCGTGCTGTAGATGATGATTATATGTGCTGATAAGGATCGATCAGTATCGATCCTCCAAGGACTTCGCATAGTACCAGTACCGGTGGAGGCCGACAGTCGAGAACGAGAGGGATCGAGGCCGTCGCGTGCTGGGGAGTTTCCCGCGTCGATGGGGGAAACGGGAGACGCTGTGCGGACACGACATGCACTTCCGATAAAAGAGCCAGAGCTAAGACGTAGCGCGCTACCAGTGAAGATTGCAAGTACCGACAAGGATTCGGTAGTACCAAAGAAGATCTACCACGAACATCGCACGGAATTGGAGGCTGTATATCGGGAGCAAGAGGGGTTGAGAACAAAACACGAGAAAGAGCTCGCTGATCTGAGGACGGTCCCCGAAACGACCGCGCAGGTACGCGGGAATGCTTTGGGAAAGGAGCCGGAATATGGACGTAGCGTGCCGCCGCAGGTAAGGATTGCAAGTTATGATGAGGAACCGGCAGTAACTGAAGATGACGCACCAGATTCAAAGGACCCCATTCGCAGCCAAAATGGGGATCTTGGAGGTGTGTGAACATTCACGTTGACCGAGAGCTTCATAAAAATTGTCTCCCGGGCCGTTTCCAGCCCGAACCCACTTCAGGAATCGACGTTTTTTTTCTTGGCCAGACAGGTGTCGGAAAGAGCTCTCTCATCAATATGATCAGGGGTATTGCAGATAACTCATCAGCAGCAGCCGCTGTGGGCAATGATTGCCGTCCGTGCACCACACATACTACTCCTTACCCAGTGTGGCTAGAATCAGGGATGCATTGTCAACTTTGGGATACGCAGGGCCTGGACGTTGAAGCGATGGAGAACCAAAACCGACCGACTCGATTACGTCAGCGGACACTCGGAGACTTGAGAGAGTCTATAGGGCGACGGTCCCGAAGAGCTGTACCGATCCTTATGTGGTGCATTGATGCCACAAAGGTCGAGGTTTCGTTCCAATGGGGGCAGTTTCGCAAGGTATATGTGGAATATTGCGAAAGAAAGGTAATACCGGCGATTGCGATCACCCGGATGCGGCTTCATACGGAATTGAGTGGGAACTGGCGTGTAGGCATCAGCTCCAGCGGTTGGACTTGCACCTGCCAGTGTATGTTGCCCTGTTGAGGGTAAGGAGGTACCGGAAGCCATTTTGCGCAGAGTATATAGAAGATTCTGAGGCTCTCAGAGATCTCATTCATAGACTTGCTACCAGCCAATTTGACGATCGTTATTAGCCATACTCTGGCTTATGCCTGGTGGGAACTACATTCCATTTACGTCAACAAATCAATAGCATCGAAAAACCTTTGCCCTTCGTCGTCCATCACGTCCAGCTCACATCCAAAAAAAAAATTTAAATGTCTGCACAACAACGAGTGGCTCTCTGGGCCGCCGAGCCCGACCTGGACGATGAGATTCACGACGTCGACATCTCCCTCGCGATCCCCTCCTACCCTACCGCCGACATCTACGACGAGCACAACCTTCAGCTCGAC
>JBBPNX010001073.1:0-10938 GCA_038091155.1 Harrya chromipes
GATTGATCGAAGCAAATCCTAGAAACAGATCCGGGTCAGCTTCTTTCAAAGTGGTAGGAATGACATTCACCCTTATCGAAAGATCCGAAACTTCACCTGCAGTTACTCTCGAGGCTCTCGAGGTAGCAGTTATATTATTAGACATTTGTGGAGAATCTTTGTCTGCTGCAGGGACTTTCTCCAAGTATACCACCCCTATGAGGGGTCATAAGTGGCAGTCATGACGCGGCCATGACGTGGTACTTACTATCCTCTCGAAACCTTGCGCGAAAATGCTGCGATAATGCCTTCTCCAGAACAGCTTCCGTCCAAGTTGTTCGAACGTAAAGGGATCCTAGGATGACAACGTCAGTGTAGTGTGAGTGGTTGATAATAAGATTAAAGACTTGCATTTTCAAGAATCGTAATCCAATCACTGTCATGGGTAATAGCAACCTTTGCAGAAGCGTCCTAAAACAGACATGCGTGTCCGTTATATCTTCGAAACTGTTGTGCGACTCACCATTTGGAGCAAATATTTATTGATGGCGTCTGAGGGATGAAATGCCTATCAGGAACGTCAGATCCACGAACCTTTGCATATAAAATTCACGTGTAAGGCACTCACTGGGGATGCATCTGGTACCTGCTGAATTTCAACACTCGTGCTGTCATCCGGTCCGTCGTGACGTGTGGCAGCTCGGGGAATCTTGTTTCCTCCGGGCGCCAGACTCAGCCCTGCGAAAGCATCGAATAGCCTAGAATTGTTGGGAATAAGACTGGATGATAGGACAGGATCGTGTCGAGTTGATGGAACATCCGCCTCTACGCTGATCCGTCGGGTACCTAAAAGTCGCTTGCGTATCGCGATTTTGAACCCGCGGATAAACACAGTCTGATTCGGAAGGTCGCAATCAATATGAGGACCAACACGCCAGTCCGAAGGTCGCGTAGTCTCCCAAGCGTACGACAACCCAATAGTGTTTCCGATTACACACTTGAAACGCGCATGCATGTAAGGCTGGTTCTCGGAATCATGGTCGAATGTTACAACGGACCAAGAACGCGTCTGGTGTATCCCCGTGAGCAAGTAGAGGGAGTCGTGGCTGATGATCCGATGGCGACGGTTCACGGCATAATTGTACCATTCTGCCCCATGTCTGCTGGCTTGCTCTAGGAAAAGACCCTTATCCAGTAGGTCACGTCGTTCCGCACCCTGTGGGAGGCTGAGAAGCGCGCCTTCACCGGATGACAGGATGAACCTATGATAAGAGGGGGCGCTCGATTCCTGCCTGGGGGATATTTCAACGCGATGAGGCGTAATTCGCCTCCGTCGATGTGAAGGGATGTACGTACCAATGCTCGTTCGTTTCGACGCGCGTTACAGAAGGTGTTGAAATGATACCACCGAGACGCTCTGCATTTGGAAGGGTCCTGATGTCTAACCCACTCGGGTCGATGTAAGTGAAACCCTCGGGAACACCATGTGGACGATGAAAGGGATGGTCTTGAGGTAGGCATATGTTGAAGAGGACGTCAAAACCGCCATCGTCGGTGACGACGCCGACATCACCGATTCTAAAGCCATCCCTGCGTTGCATCAGGAGCTCATTGCTCGGTTCAGGAGTCCATAGTGGGTAACCGCGCGGGCATGACAAGAGCCTGGCGTACACGTCCTGAGGGGACCTAGGCATAACTTTCGTTCAGAGTCTGGGTAAGCCGTTGATCCAGCACTGGAAGAGAAGTGGAAATGGTGTAATCTAGTACGCAAGTGCTGGTCGCATCAAATGGTAATGGATAGACTGTGAGAAACTCCCAAACAACATAAGGGCGCTTCGAGGGCTCTCCACACTTAATGTACGCTCAACATTTGCTAGTATGCATGTGGGGGGTTATGAATACAAAAAGTACTTGCTCGCCGTCACATCCTCCAATGCCATCACGCCATCACGTCTAGTAGTTTGCGTTCTTCAGATAATCCGCCAATCCTTCGACCACAGGTGTGGCCTCTGGCGCCTGGATTGGTGCGACATACTCTGTAACCAAGATCGCCTGCTTCGTCTTGACCAATACACACCCGTCAGCCTAGAACAAATACTAAGGGATCAGTGGCGATGGCGATTTCGACAATACTTGCCCCTTTCTTGCCATACACCCGATCCGGGTCACACCGCAGAGTGATGAACTTCTGACCAGCCAGACGGACTCCGTTTGCTTGCGTTGCAGATGGATCTTTGAATGCTGCGATGACGGCCTTTTGTTCGTCAGGCGAAAGCTAGGATCGTATTGTTAGCGCGATTTGAGGCTGGTGTGAGAAGAGCGTACACTGTATCCAGCCGAGGTGGCCCACACACCACCCTTCTGACCCAGAATGGCGGCCCTCGAAACCTTCTGACTTCCGACGAGGTTTTGGTCAACGTAGACTGTGATGAAAGATCAGATGTGAGATATGCAATGGTGTAGAATGGAGGAGAGTACCTTGCCAGGACATGATGAATTGGATGAGAGGAGGAGGAGGATGGTTTGGTCCAGATAAAGTACCGTGACGGAGATCGCCTGATTATCGGCAAAGTATATGTAAGCCGGTGCTGTGCTCCTTTATTGCCTCAGCCGTTTCTTACCTCAGTTCTACTATGCGTCGCCTCATTCTGGGTGGGTCAGGAATCTGACCTTATAAACTAAATCAAGTATGATTCGATCCGGATGACTCTTCGCAACGGAAGATAAAGGTGCGTGGCCCTTCCAAGCTCGGTCCCCTCTTTGGCGGCTCGTGGAACTTGTGGTATGGACCGTAAGTCCGTTCTCGTGTCGTGATCACAGGCTATATGGCAAGTTGCTTTCGCGCAGTGATTCATCACCGGTCAGTTTGGTTTTTTCTGAACCCTTTCCGTCTACTGGTACCAATAGAATACAAGAACGTCAATGATGCTGACTAGCCGGTTCATCGATGCATCACCCATGACGCTGAGGCTCATAAAACCTATGCATGTCTCAACACGCATCCTGCAATGCGTCGTTTGACAGTTTCATTGTACGTTGACGTCACATCTGCAGTATTGACTCGTACACACTCGTGGACTCCCCCAGCTCAAGTGGATTTATAATCTCGAATGTCAGATCGCCGTCAATACAACATCCTCGGTGACCTCAAGATTCACACATACATGCACCCATCATACTAGTATGGCGTTGTGGGTCGAGCAAAACGTGTCACCTTATCTGGCGCGCACGTACAAAGGTCAAGCGGTGCGCCGCGTATACCTCTGTAACGTCATCCTGACTTGTGCGTTCAATGTGCTTTATAGCACGGCTGGTCGGATCTGTATCAATGGCACCGAACAAGATACGAAACCGAGGATTCGGGCCGCGACATTCTTGTATCACAAGTCGTAATTAGTAGGGTAGGCCGTTGAACGTTAACTTGTGCATCCACAAAATCTCCACCAGCGCTGCCATTTCCGTTCTCCGCATCGACGTCATGGTCAGGTGTAATGAAAGAAGAATTGTGGCCCCCCATCCGTGTGACTTGGAAACTCAAGCACACCAGCAGAGGCCCCAAAGGAAGATCTGTCCTGGCAACCGCGAGGAAAGTCAAGCCCCAGCATATATAAGCAAATGAAAATGATCACGAACATATGTATAGATTACCGGTACAACCACGACTGAGGCCTTACTACATCAGGTTTAAGTGCGTTACAAACAAGAGAGGAAAGTTGACATGACGAGAGCATGTATCGAGACTTTGGGAGCCAAGACGACGGAATACATGACAAACACAACAAAGAAAAAGACATATTAATGAGCACATACATGTTATCCGTAAAAAAGGCATGTGCAAGGTTCGTAAATGAGAGGGGAGCCATGCGGTCACATATTACATCAAGTCTGCACAACGACACATACTCGGGAAAAGGCGTTAATGAAACTTACTTAGGATGCAACATTGACCCAAGAAACCGGATGATTCACTTGCTTGATCAACAACTTGATCTGACAGACTCGACACAAATTCGTCCTCGCCACGATCTTCTTCCCCCGTTTATTGATCGTAAAACACTGGAGCGACTGCATCCGGTGGCAGCCATGACACGGCACGGTCAGACCGCGGGGCTCGCGGAGGATGTCGAGCGGCAACACAGCGCAGGAACCAAACACGTCATCATCGGGGACGCGGCCCTGGTGGTAGAGCGAGTAGGCGTAGCGCATGCTTTGGTCGACGAGGCCGCCCTCGTTGAGGAGCGTGATCCAAGATTGGGTTTTAAAGTGCTCGTAGAGTGCCCCGATCATTTCAATGTCGTGGGCTGCGTACTGTAGGAGTTGGGGTTCGAGTGGACGTTCGAGCCATATCGTCGACCCGTTCGCCTTGTGCATCGCGACGACCTGCGCTAAAGATAAAAGGACGACACCGAGACCGGGTCAGTGACACGGAAAAGCACAGTGAGAGGGGAACGAAAGCGAGAAGAAAACGGACTCACGGTCCTTGCCTGTCGTCAACACATGCGCCTGTTTCAGACATGCGTCCATCCCCTGCAAGCTATGCACGCCCATGAACAAGTCGGGGTTCTGCTTGATAAGGGGCAAGGGCAGACGCCGACCACGGGCGGCGAGACGGGCGATACGCTTCCACTCCTTTTCGCCGCGCAGGGACGCACGGGACGCGATCTCGGCGAGCTGGAGGTCGAGAATGCCTTGGAGTGCAACGCCGTACGCAGTGCGGATTTCGAGAAAGTCGTTTCGGCAGTCCCACATGATCTTTTTCACGGAGGGGTTTGCGAGGCGGACGAGGACGAGGCGGAGGGCTGCGAGAGCGGGGGGCGATTTGAGTGCGAGGACGTCGAAGACGAAGATGTGCTCGGCGTTGGGAGTGCCGATGCACATGAGGGAGAGGACGCCATCTGTCCCGCCGATGTTCTTGCCTTCGCAGTCGATGATGAGAAAAGGAGATCTGGCGAGAATGTGGGCGGCATAAGTGACGGTAGGTACGTTAGCACAGTAAGTGTATCTGGTTAGACGAAGGTCTGCCATGGTTTCATCTGGATGGTGGTCGATCGGTCACACGAGCAGTCATTACGCAGCAAACCATCTCAGGCAATGTCCCCTAAGCGCAATCCATTTTTGATACATAGCAGGTATAAAAATCCATTACTTGGTAAACGACCGTATGATTTTAGCAGAAATGTGTAGGAAGAAAATGGACCCAATGAATGCGAGCGAAAGGATGAGCACCACATAGGGATCCCTAGACGACCGGGCGTCAGCACACGTCCCGTCGTGTCAGAAAACACCACGTACACACGGAGTCCTGGCGAGTCGTCCGTGTAGAGCTTGAGCATCGTCCCCGACGAACCACCTGCACCAGCTGCGCGAGTAGAATTGGGTCTCTGCGCCTGTGAACCAGCCGCACGACGACTGTAGGCACTTTGAGTACATTCACAAAAAAAGCTTGCCGACGTGCACATACCGAATCTGTGCACCAGGTGGTCTGGCGACGGCGTTTGCTTTTCCGTTTGACGGGCTGTGTGCACGGGTCGAGGCGTCTGAGTCGGACTAGGGAACGTTCAGCAATGAGAACGACGAGCTCGTTGGACACGTACCATAATTTTCGAATTGTACAAGTTCAAGTCGAGTGTGTCTCTTCAAAGTGTTGTCGTGTCAGGACCGTGGGAACTCACACGATGACCCTCCATCGGAATTGCCTTTTTCAGAAATAGATGCTCTTGCACTGACTTGTTGCAAGAATGTCGCTGGTGCGTAGTAGATATGAAACTTCTCGTAGAACCGTCCTTTGACTTCGTTCCAGTTGACTGCTCTCGTCGCACGAGGCGCCGTCGTGCTTGCCGAGTTCCAGGAACCAGGCGGACGAGACTTTACACAAGGCATGTCTCACACACCTTTCACGCCCGCCCATCTTGACCCGCTTCCCGCAGCAACCCAAACAATCTTATCAAAGATACCTCCAAACGAAAGCAAACTCACCTATGTCTGGGACCAATACCTGTTCCACTACATCTCTGAAGGCGGGTTCGTCTACCTCGTCATGGCAGACGACGCAGCCGGTCGGTAAGCACACCCTCTACACGCGCATCCCCGACGATGTCTGATCACTCCGCGGAGTACAGTAAAACGCCGTTTGCGTTTCTAGTCGATTTGCAACGCAAAGTATGTACAATTCCGCCTCATGTCTGATCCACCGCCGTCCGATCTGATTCCCCTCCACAGTTTACCGAACTCCCATCCTCGTCCTCGGCGGTTCTGAGCTCCACCCCGGCCTACAGCCTCCAAGGCACCTTTTCACCCACCATCGCTACCCTCATGCGCGTCTACAACACCAACCCTCCCGTCGACCAAGTCGCACGCGCCCAAGCAGAACTCGACCACGTCAAAGACATCATGGTCAAAAACGTCGAACAGATCCTCAGCCGTGGCGAACGCATTGAGCTCCTCGTCGACAAGACCGACACCATGGCCACTCAGGCGACAGCGTTCCGCCGGGGCGCACGGACCGTACGGAGGCAGATGTGGTGGAAGAATAGCAAGATTACGGCGTTGTTGGTCCTCGTGGCGTTGTTGATCCTGTATGTCTTGGTCGCCCAGTTTTGTGGGGCGGCGCTGCAGTGTGCAACATGAACTGGACTATGGCGGGGATCTTTTTATTGTAACATGGTTAATTCTTATGGTGATGTATTCTACGCTCTTTATGTGGACTAGCTTATGCGTGTATGATTCCATGACTTCTTGTTTGATCGCTGATGGCACGCCTCGTGTCATTCGTGCTGGCACCGTCCATATTTTCTGACAAGACTAATCGTTACACATAACACAAGGAAAGGTTTCCCAAATCGTACAGGCAACACCAGAGTACATACATGACGTCGTGACGACGAACGACACAACTAACACCACAGCGCACGCCTGGGACGAGGTATCGCGATTACGTTACATACATTACCCGATCGTTACCAACCGAACGCACCCGCAACGTTCGGCCGAGCAGGCCTGCATACAACATGATGAGAAAGAAAGCATGAACCGATGAGAAAATACATGGAGAAGAGGGATACTCATGCATTCTAGGAAAGTCCGAATGTTGAGAGCAAAGGAAAGAAAGGAAGGGAGGAAAAACAGAAGGAAAAAGGGGCGGACACATCGGCGACATCGGATCAACAAGGACGGCAAGACTCGGCTCATGCCAACGTCGCAGCCGGGGCCTTGGTCTGACTCTTGCTGCCACCGCGGTCATGGGATCGATGGCGAGTGAGGTGATAGGCATCTGCCGGGACGTTCGTGGCATCTTTGAGCGAATTGGATAGGGCGGACGTTTCGCGCAGACGACGCCGTTCCTTTTCGAGTCTCTCGAGCCTCTCCTTCTCTAATTGCATCGCCACGTCGCTGGCACGCACCAACGGCTTCCGGTCGGGTGCATTGCTAAGCTCCTCTGGGTAGTGCCCGACCACGGTCGACGACGAACCGGGAAGTTGCGCTGTCGAAGATGGGCGAGAGGGGGTCGTGATACGCGAGATGGGTCGTGGGAGTGTTGGTTCCGGGAAATCCGCGCGGTGTTGCATGTGTCCGTGAAGTGACGACGTGGGTCTAGGGCTGTCGAGAAGGTCGTGGAGCCGTGACACGAGGTGATCTTTCGCCACCACCTCGGTTGAATCCCGTCGTTTGAGATCTGTCATCTCGCGGGTAGAGGTGTCCTTGCGAGGACGGGGACCTTGTATCGCCATGCGGTCCGAAGAGTGGCGACGGGAAGGTGACGAGGGTCGGCTACTCATCACAACGTCGTCTCGTGGCTTGGAGCAAGAGATATTCGATGGCCAGTTATCAGCGGTAACGGACATGGCCATGACACTCGACTGACGAGACGGCGGAGTCCGAGACGGTATAGGTATGGGGTCTGCCTTGTTCGGTTGTGGTTGAAGGTGTGCAGGGAATGGATGCGCCATCGCGGTAGCGTTGCCGGAATCTTCAAGCTCAGACTCAGGCTCGGTCTCCTCTTGGATGGGCGATTTGACCCGCTTTGCTTTGACGATGTCATCCTGGTCAGAGTCGTCGGCAAGGGCCATCAAGGACGGCGCAGTTGACATCAACGGTGCAGTCAGCTCTGCAAGAGGTGACAGGTGAAAGTTGTAATCATCGTCTATGACTTTGTCTTTGGCCATCTGTTCTTTAGACAAAGCCAGGTTTCCCTTGCCCGAGTGGGAACGCTTGGGCCCGTTCCCGTATAAATACTGAAGCTCCACCGCCCGGGGAGGTGGAGGCACTGTCATCCCACTTGAACGCAATCGTTCGAGTTCTTCACGTAAAGACCGACGTTCTTGATTCGCAGATTCCATCTGACGAAAACGGGGCTTGAGCGGATAAAGCGAATATAAACGTGTCTACTTACTTGGCTACAACGAAGATGTAAGCAACAGATAAGGAATCGTGACGAAATACATACCCTTTCCAAAAACTGTTCATCTGATCATAATGTTCCCTGAGACTTTTCTCAATGGCAAGCGCAGTGTCTTTCTCATCGCGACTCGTCCGTTCCAGATCCTCGTACTTGACCCGAAGCGTTTCAAGTTCGGACGTTAAGCGATCGCGTATCTCGTCGCGTGTGGCACTGGTTTCACGCAACTGATCCCCTTGCACGACCAGCTTCCTCTGCGCCTCCAACAAATTATGTAGTAAGAGGCAACTGACCCTGACAGGGGTGTACTGTCACACAAAGCAAGGATACATGAGAAGGTGCGGTCAGGGACTAGAAACGATGGGACAAAGGACCGACCTGATTCCCGGGCTGCGACTTGTAGTACGCTCTACATTCGTCGATGATCCTCCGAATCTCGTTCACTTTTCCGCCCTCTTTGACGATACGCGCAATGTCGTCGAGCAGACGCTGAGACTCGTCGTCGATCTGTGGTGCGACCACGACGGGTTCCGAGGACGATTCGGTGTGAGTGGGTCCCATGGAGGAATCGTTGTCGACATGAAGCTTGCGGACATCGCGAGGCGAGAACCGTTCGCGACAAAGGGGACACTTGTACTGCATGAGGTGGTCGAGACATCTAACGAAGGACGTTGAGCCGATGCCCCTGCCCGAGAGACGATGGACTCACTTTTGGCAAAAGACATGACCACAGGTGATAGCATGGGGGACGTTGGCCCCGGTGGTGTAGCACTCGAGACAGACGTCGCATGTCGAGTTTGGGCCAAGGACAAGCATGGTCGAGAGTGAAAGGGACTGGTTAAGGACCCTCTCTGAAAGGTGTTGGAAACAAAGAACCAACAGATAAGCGACGGATATAAAGAACGGGCGGCTCTACAGCCTGGCCAAGTGCGCGTGTTGGCCTGGATTGGTGCAAGCACCGAGCAAAGGGCGTTTTCAACATTGGGCCTCTGCCAAACATTATAAGGCAGGCACGAGGCCGGTTACATACATTGGCATCAGAAGTCAGGTAAGTGACGGATAAGGCCATTTGAACTCAGTTTAACGCACCTAGTTCATTTCGGGCGATCTGGGATAATGGGGCGGATGGCCCTCGGAAAATCCCTGTCCGTTGGGAGGCGGGTATCTAAGCCTATTATCGGACCGAGACTTGTTGTTGTTGTCCTCGTGTTCCCAGCATGGCTGGCCTCTTGATCCTGTGTCCCCTGCTGTGCGCGTCGAGCAACGAAGACAATGTCGTTCTCCACGTTGTCTATCATAATTCGTGACGTACGTTGAACGTTGGACGACCATGCTGTATGGGCTCCTTGAAGGGCTTGCTTGATCGTGGGATGGTGAACAGATTTGGGTGAGGCGGTGTCGTTGAACGTGCCAATTTTGACCTTGTACCACTCACTATTGTTCCCCAGGAGCCGTTCATCTCGTTCTCAATCACATTCTTGAGACATTGCTAGCGCACCTCGCCGGGCGGAATGGAGAGACGGTCTGGTCCGTCCGGAGATGGCCAGCAATTAATATTCCCATCTCTTTTTCGAAACCAACATTCATCGATGGCAGCTTTGACATGCGAACAATGTGGGGCAAGTACACGTCTCTCAGCGGCAAACAGCTTGATTTGAGCACACTTTCGCATTCGGATCTCGCAGACATATCCCTTCCTATGCCGACATGCCGATGCTGGAAGGCCTGTGGGGACACAGTGCAGCTTATAGTACTTGTGTGCGTCTCTGTGTGTGCTTCTCTTCCCCTTTCCCCGCATCGCCCTTCGTCGTCTGTTCCCGGCACCACCTCACCAGCGCACCCCCTTTACCAGCACATCGACGCGAGCCCGCTCGGAATGTACATCCTGAACGTCCTGAGCCAACCCGAGTCAGCGTCGCGCAGATCCCACCTCGACCTGACGCTTCCCTCATCTTTGCTCGGGTCCCCGCATTCCAGATCCGCGGATACGAGATGACAATTGTTATGGACCCATAACATAACCGACCCGGATACCCAATCCCTTCGATTATGATCTACGGCTCCATTGAATAAGCCGTTGCCAACCCGCGAACGAATCGTATCTTTGCCCCTTGGAGTTGGCGCTGCTCCATGGCATCTGATGGTGACTGGTACTTTGAGAGCCCGGTCGAGCGGTCTCACGCAACGATGAATGTTTGCTCCACAACACGCTCATCCGGGGTGTTTATCTCCAACATATCAGATGATCAAGTAAGCAGGGCAACACACCGGGCGATCATCTGCCCCAGTCTGTCACCGACAGGCACCGTTCCATGAGTGACTTGTGTGGCGGGTGGCGTACGTTCGCTGTGGTCTGTCTGTTCAGCGGCCAGGAAAAGCTCGCGTCCTGGGTACCGATAAGAATATAAAAAAACTAGATCTGAGAGTACAATGAGCGCAGACTTGGTCCCCAGCACAGGAACCAAGGGAGCAAAAAGAAGGAAAGAAGAGAACCATTCATAACAACCAATCAGAAGAACCCAGCCTACCGTCACTGGACGACCGAGAAAGTTGGCAACCATCGT
>JBBPNX010001074.1:0-10937 GCA_038091155.1 Harrya chromipes
ATCATATCAAACACGTTGACGGGCGACTCAGGCTTGACGTGTTGCCATTCAGATCATATCACCGCGCATGCCGATGACAGACAGGATGATAGCGCTGTGCAATCGTATGATGACGTTCGCACGTCCGCCACTCTCCCGAGACTCGGACGTGTGACCGCGACGTGGGCGTACGACGTCTGTCCACGTCCGGTCTGAGTGTGTACTTCAAAGCCTAGATTCGAAAAGACGGACGGGTCTGACGTCTGGCCACTGACATCCGGATCTGTACGTGTATAATATCACGAGGCAGTGGCAAACGGCGAGCCCGATCGAATGCGCGCCCGTGTTCACGTTTTCGAAAAGCGACTCCCATGCGGATGTCCCAATCAATGGGGCAACCACAGTTCGTCCTTGACATATGGATACAGTAGTATGAGAGGCGCTCCCCGTAGCCGATACTTCAACTAGGTGGTGCGAATAACCGTCGTAGAGATTCGGGACAGGGTACGCGCTTGTAGATCCGAAACGTGCCCGCATCCAGAGCGACAGGAGACCCCATCGGGACTCGCTTCTGGCACGTCAACACCGTGATAGACTGAGCAGCCTTTTAATCATCGTGATGCCGTGTAGAATTCGAAACGTACCATACCTTGTCGGGGGTGATCAGACGTCCGTGTCTTGTCCAGAAAAAGTTCAAACGGCAGCCCGCGATAGTGACCTCTTCCGCGGACCATGTCTGTCGTGGATAAGCACCGACAGCCGACGGTGTTCGGGATTGTATCAGACGAGTAGATGGGAACACCACCCCGTGGTGACATACCCAGTTAGCGACTCGGATGGTTGATATTTGTCGTATACATACTAAGTAGTAGAGATACTTACTGATCAGTGACGGATAAAAGCTACGCGGTCCTATTTTTCCCTATCAGCGACGATCGATTTGATCGATCGGCTTCTGAGCCATCGCCTCGCCTCGCTTCGTCTTGTAGCTCGTTGATTCCGCTGGGGCCGTGACCTTTCGGGGCTCCGTGATGGTGATCTGCGGTGACCCGCTGTCGATGGTCGTCCGTGCAGGTAGCACCGAAGAACCTTCCACGCCGATCGCTTTTGATTTGGGTTCATGTGGTGCGATCACCGCGATAGGTGTGGCCCGGATTTGGACCGCGTTCATCGTAGGGCCTTCGACATTCGAAAGACCGTTTGGGTCCTGCACGTTGGCACAAAGCAACTGTCTTCTGATCTCGACGGACAGGTCTGGTTTGAGGGTACTGGCACGTTGGCACTGTCAAGAAGCTTCCGCGGAACGATGAAGATGACGAATATTACTGATCTGATTCGACAAACTGATTGTCTGTGGTCGTCAGCTCACTGAGTAAGACACCCACATGCGATCACTCCCAGATCGTTCGCGTCACCATCGTGTCAACAGCACGACGTACGTTCGAGTTGCTGTCCCTGATTTTTCAGCGAACGAGTGGATGCGGGTATGTCGTCAAACGTCGAGCCGATGTCTCGCCTCCACTGTTGGCTCCGGACCGATGTCTTGGTGTTTTTGGTTGCGCCGCAGGACCGTGATCAATTAATCGGCGACGAGACTACCCACCGGTGACCCCGCCAACGCCCGGTCCCAGATGGGACAAACAAGAGACCCGCTACTACGCCGTGAGTGTTTTTGTTCGTCTAGTACATAGATGAATGGCGGGCGATGGCCGAGTTTGGGCATAAACGCGGACTCTGGACTCTTCATCGCTTCCAGTACTTGATCGTCATATTCTTCAAGGACGTTTGGGGAAGTCACAAACCTGAGTGGCGACGACACGGATCTGACCGACATCGACACCAACGATGTCCAGAAGCTGGCACCAAGTAGACCCGAACATGCACCCATGGCAACATATCCAGCTGTAGAGACACACTCAGGCACTACTACCTGGTAGGTCGATTGCGATCTTAGTGTGTGCCCGGGTATGAGAACATACTACGTCAACATTTTCAAGAGTTATGGGAATGGTAGATACTCACCGGTGTAATTCCGCTGTTCCTACCGCCACTCTCAGCCACGATCAAAGCTGGGTGGGTCTTGGGAGTTGATGCCCTACCTTGACTGTTTGGCTTCGTTCGAGAGGTGTTGTGGGTTCAATCGTGCCTTCCCGTTGTCCGGCCCGAAAGGGGACGTCGTCACCGTGCCGCACGTCCCGGCTCTAGCATGTGAAAAAGAGCTTATAGGGGAAAAACCGGATTTGAGCCATTGGTATATCTTTGAATGACGGTGCCTGGGTCCACTCTCAGGCAATGGCGCGACCTAGCTGTCCTGTTCTTTGTTAACCTCTACGGTTCTAGTGGTATGGTCAGACCTCCCACTCCTCCTCTGGATCGTCCGTTGACTGCCGGTTGCCTGCGACTAGAACTTGGTATGCGAAAGAAGTTTTCGGAGGCGAGCGATGCAACAAAGGATCGTCGCATTAATGGGGACCATACAGACAAGGGCGATTGCGGTATCCATATCATTACTTGCTCAAGAATCAAACGTGTGTCGGGCCAAGGTGTACCTGATCTCGAGCAACCAGCGACGAAAATATTGACATCGGTCCGGATTGAAGGGAGGTTTTCCACAGGGTAAGGTGTTTTGAGTTAAGTAACTATAATCCGAAAAACAACCATGCGGTGCATAAGTACATGCTGCGAAAACAAACATATGAGTCCGGGCGGTCGTAATCCACGACATGGGGGTTTCACCGTGATGGGAAGACGGAGCCAACATTGCCCCGTTTTCTCACTAAACATGGTAACGGGATCAGCATCTCACCATATGTTTTCTCTCTGCTGACAAGTTGTGTCCCAAATCAGATGATATTCTGGCACGTCATCAAGGGGAGTCGATCGAGGGAGGGACGAACCTAAATTATCGTTTTCTGCGCTCATATGTGGGACGAGAATCTGTGCGGGACCGAGATATTTCGAGGGACCGACAAATGGCCGAGATCTGGAGTGCATCGGGCACGATCACAGGTAGCGGACAATTTGCCGTCTTTATCTTCCTCACTTGGTGCCTTACATCTTTGACACATCATGGGATTCGGCCAGTTTGTGTTCGTGTCCACGTACGCCGAGTCGTCGTCCAATCGTGAGTCCTTGGCACGCGGATCCGATAGTGTTTTCCCCACCCCGGGGAAACGGAACTGGGACAAGGACGGAGACAACACGAACTAGGCACCTTCTCGTCCGGAACCTTCTTTGTTTAGGTTACACCGACCGGATGGTAGAGCTTGGTTACACTGGACTGCTGATCAACCTCCATGGGACCAGTGGCAAGAACGGGTTTCCCCGCGTTCCTGCCAGCATTTCAGTGCAACACAAGATCCGGACGTCCTTTGAAGCGCTTATCAACGTGCGTATTTCCGACTATCTTTCCAGGGGCAGGCGCTGCGAAGTGTTACGACGGTATAATGCTTGTGCCAATCTTTGAGAAACGGGACCCGCAATCGAAATTTATTTAAATGTCGAGTACCTTTCCGGTGGAGCGAACCATGTTCCAAGGTTTGGAAGAAACAACATTCGAGCTATGTTCGTAAAAGCCGGCTGGGACTTCAATGATTGCATAGATGGCGAGTACCTACCTGGTGTGCGTTCTCAGGGAAGACTCGGAGAAATCAGGGGATCGTTGGAACCTGTGAGCGTGGGCTGACTGCGACGTTGTTCGTAACCACAGAAAGTTCTCCTAGCGTACCTGTCCATCGAGTCAATTGACAGAAAACGATATCAATATTTATACTGACCGTGACAGTGAATCACCGAGTTCTTTGTAAGCCATCAGATTGCAATGGTTTTACCGGCACCCACTACACCGATTAGCACCAGTTGAAGTTCTATGGCGGACGCATGCCAGCATTCAGCATAAAATTCGCATTTTCTTCTGAAGTACCTTGTGGTCACGGTAACGGATTGGCAAGTAACGAGGGCCACACATCCTATGGTGCAAGGCAGGAATTACTGTCTTCTCACTCAACAGTTGCTATATGATGTGTTCGGAGCATGATTCCGAGCGACCGTTGCGTACACTAACTTGGAGAGGCGCTTTGATAAAAGAGTTTTCAAAATAACATTTTGAAAATTATAAGCTTAGTTTATTTACATAATTCTGATAAGTATCTATGATCCGGAAATTTGTATTTGCAGCGCCTTTCAATTGTTCGCGAAAAACCCAGCTTCGAAAATCAGTTGGCAGGGATTGCCGGAAAGGACCCCAGTGGGCCAGAATCATATATATCATAGTTCTAATTAGCTTTTGTACATGGAATATTTGGGTAGTGCACTGACTAGACTCGCGAACAATTGAAAAGCGCTGTAAAAAGAAATATGCAATATGTTGACTCTTAGGGGCCTAAAATATTGAACGGCCAATCAACGGATTTTATAATATGTCATGTCGGTAAATCGGCCGCAATAAGCATGTCTCACAAAGTATAAGTACTTAACATCTCTCGTTCGGTTATTTAAATAAGACTTAGAAAAATTCAAAAATTTGCAGTTCTCTCGTTATCCCTTAATATTCTTCTGGTAGCTCTTGAAAGTCCCAGTGTGTTGCAATCACAACCGATACGAAGCAAATTCCGCGGCGCTACAAAACGCAGTACCGTAATCTAGCGGGGACAAGCGGACAACGTGCCAGCGAGGTGAAGAAGGGCTATGCAGCGTTGACATTTGGCAGGTCACTAGTCTCCGCGGCCCAACTCCAGTGTCATGAGTGGTAAGAAAATGGACCTGAATTATCAAGCACGAAGGGTCACTGGCAGCAAGGACGTCTTTGATGAGGTCTGACCTCAGTTTATTCAAATGGGTGACCAAGGCAAGGAGGTCGTGACGAGTTGGCTTTGCAATTTCCCGGGAACGTGTGAGTGCACAATTACTAGAAAAGGCTAACCCCTTTTGGATCTTTCTAATTTCCTCGTAGAGGGTACAATAAGCCTCGGACAGCTGTCAGTGGGCCGTTTGACCCCGGTTTTGCGTATAAAAGCCACCATGCTCACGACGAGCATCGCATCGACGTTCTGCTTCCCAATCAAAGTCAACATTTCCCGCCCAATCAGCCTCGTGACCTCTAGGTACCTACGTGCCAACCTCTACTTGCACAGCCATCATCCGTTGCGCAAATCGTCCGCCCCTTTTGTGCGCTCAGCTTCTTCAGCCACAACCATGAGCTCTGACAGGAACGTTCAAATCACCCTTCGTCCTAGCCACGAGCGCGGTCACGCCGACCATGGCTGGTTGAAATCCTTCCATACGTTTTCCTTCGCCGGGTTCGTATTGTACCCGGGCCTGTCCTCATCGTCCTTGCATTGTCTCTGAGCTGATTTTTCAACTAGGTATCAAGACCCTGACCACGAGTCTTACAGCGCCCTTCGTGTTATCAACGAGGATCGCGTTGCTGCCCATACAGGATTTGGCACTCACAGCCACCAGCTTTACGAAATCTTCTCCTATGTCATTGATGGCAAACTCGAGCAGTAAGCTCATCTCCCGCGTATCCACCACATGGCGGTCACTGATGTCTCGTACAGCAAAGACTCCATGGGCAACACGGAGGTCCTTTCCCGCGGTGCGCTTCAGATGACGTCCACAGGAACAGGAATCTCTCATTCCGAGAAGGCGAACGGAGAAAACGAAGTCTACTTCTGCCAGATTTGGGCGTCGCCTCGCCCCGGGGGAGGGAGCGGCAAGCCTGCCTATTTCACGAGGTATGTCGCTTGCCCTCATTTATTTGACTTTATTTCTTGAGGCAAGTTTCGACGTCACGCTTACTCTTTTGCACGTAGACAGTTCACGGACGAAGAAAAGAAGAACCGTTTCGTTCCAATTGTCGCCCCGGACAATGCTTCGGGGGTTACACTTGGCAGAGAAGACAGCGGGCCTGCGCCGATCCGATCGGAACTCTGGATGTATGCCTCGTTGATCCAACCCGGTATCTCGCTCGTCCATAAACCATTTGGAAACGGTCAGATGAAGAAAGGATATATCCATTTGATCCAGAAATCTGGATACAATCCGGGACAAGCGCAAGGCGTTACTCTGAAGATCGGCACACACGCCGACGGGCCGCAGGTTGAGTTACGCGAGGGCGACGGCGCATATTTGACGTACGAGCCTGGCTCCGAGCTTCGGGTTGAAAACAATAGCCAGGGGGTTGCTGAAGTCCTGCTCTTTGATCTTGAATAGGTGATTGAAAGAATGTGTTATGTCATGTATTTTCTGTAGGAATTGTACTGTTCGCAACAGACTCACTTTTCCTCCGTACTCTAACGTATACTGTAGCAATGTTCGAATTTCGTCGTGGGCGTGCGTGCAAGTCACCCAGTGAGCATTGCCACAACCAATCCAGTGATCTCCCACTGGGAGTCCGAATACTAAATTTGTTGTCAAAAGTGAATCAGATTGATTGCCATGATCGTGACTCGAATGTCACTCATCGACTTCGCGACAATTCGGATGGCTCCAGCTTGGCCGCTTTTACAAGCACTATCAAGAGCGGTGAATTCAAAGGCTGGACCGCTCGCATGCTGTGGCTATGCGTCCTGGCAGTTACAGGTAACGTTACAGCACGAGTCCAATCCGGGCCCTTCATACACAACTCTCTCTTCACTGTAAACCGACAAAATTCAAAATCATGCCAGTGGGCTCCGATTTGGAAGCTCGGTGTCAGCAAACTCTTGAAGAGATTGTGACCGTCTCTCAACGAATCCGTCGCGCTGCATTAGCATATGCAAAGAACCACTGGCAGGGAGATAACCGAAACTGCAACGCTGCCGAGAGGCTTTCAAACCAACTTGAAGCGATTCGAATATCCTCCGACAAGATTCTTGAAATCATCGCCCTTGACAGCCATTCGGCTGTTGATGAACGAATAATTCACTGGGTATTTAGTGGAGAGCTGTATTCGTGCTTAAGAAAGCTGCAAGAGATGGCTGATATGCTCAAGACCAATCGCCAAGTTGGGCTTTCCCGGGCCCCCGCTCCACCTTTCAGACAGCGCGAGGATAAACTCACCGTAGCTGTGGCTTTCTTTGATCAGCACAGCAACCTTTTCCATTTATTGCTCACTCCTGACATCTGGTGGGTTCTCAGTACCTTTTTAAAGCATGGCTTGAGTTTCTACTATGAGATAGGAACACACTCATTCGCCAGCCATCAAAAGTGCTTCAAATTATTGAAGTGAAGAGGGAGCTCCGTACGTCTGTTGCGCTTGTCATTCACGATTCGCTCGATGATAACAGATCACCGACAGAGCAAAGGCTGGACGAGGTCTGCCGCTGGCTGGATGCTTGGGATTGTGCGCCGAAGCACCATGAGACACGCAAGCTCCGTCAAGACGGCACATGCGAGTGGTTCCTCGATACGCATGCATACAAAAATTGGAGGAATTGGAGAGACCAGTTTTTATGGCTGCAGGGAACAGGTGGGGTGTCTCATATCTCGCCAGTCCCTGTAACTGATGTCCATCGATGTGACCTTAGCTGGCTGCGGCAAGTCGGTACTGATGTGAGTTCATCCACGGTTCGTGTCTCTACCGGTGCTGATTCTTGCAGTTCATCCATCATCGAACATCTAAAGAGCGATCTAAGAGACGGAGAAGTAATAGTGTTCTTCTACTGCGATTTCAGAAACAGACGGTCCACAAGTTCGACGGAAGTGATGCGCTCCCTTCTATCCCAGTTGTTCCGTCTCCTCCCAGATCACGGCCTTGATTTTGAGGACCTCCCTAACAAAATACTCCAGGAGAAGAGCAAGTGTACCTTCTTACTGCACGACCATAGAAAACTCGAACATTTTCTATCGCTCACTGTAGGCTGCTTTCGCTGGGAGCCAATCATAGTCGTCGATGCACTCGATGAGTGTGAGGACATGAAGCCACTCATAGATGCCCTTGTCAGTCTCACCCGTGTCCGGATATTGGTAACGAGTCGACCACATCCGATCATCAAGGATCATCACACACGCCTTCCGTCGCTTTTCTTCGAAGACGTGGCAAACGAATTGGCGTCAGACATAGCCTTACATGTCAACCTGGAGATTTACTCGGACAGCCGACTGGGATCCGCCGATCCATATGTGAAAGCTGAGCTATGTATAGAATTAAATGAGAAGGCGAATGGGAGGTCGGTACTTGTTTCATGTCAGGCTCATTTCTTCATTCACTGCCAATATTTCCTAGGTTTAGATGGGTACAATGTCAACTTGATATCCTCAGACGATATGCGACAATAGGAAAACTCAGGGACGCACTTAACAGACTCCCGAACGAGCTGGATCTGACATATGAGAGAATCCTGGCGGAAATTGACGAACGGATGTCCGATCTGGCGCAGCGTACGCTCGCTTGGCTCGTGGTTGCACTGGAACCCTTGCGCCTATCTCAGATCGTCGAGGGGCTTTCGCTTGATCCCCAGCAACGGATGATTATCTGTGGGACGCCACCACCGGAACGTGGCCTAGTCGATTCGTTGTTGAGTCTTGTCTCGTATTCCAAGGAAACAGATGTTCTTGCGTTATCGCATTTCAGCGTCAAAGTACGTCACGGCATTTTTGTGTTCTGGCAATAGCTTAATAGTTTGGTCCGTAGGAATATCTCACAAATTCCACACCATTGCAGAAGTATCGTATCATCTTACCCAATGCACACGCTGAGATGACTCGAACGTGCACATCCTATGTCTCCGTCCTCCTCCAGAAGTCGTTTCGTCAGGATGTCGTGCGATTGGGATCTTCTTCGCTGCTCTCCTATGTGCTTTCGTCTGGTTTCAATCACATCGCACACGTTGAGTCGGATCCGGGGTCAACCGTAACTTTCGAAGCACTAGAATCTCTCGCGTCGGACATTCGACACCATCCTTCACACTGGGATCGTCTTTGCGAGTTGCGAGAGGAGACTCTCAGATGGTCCTTTCCTCCTTGGCCATCGTCAAGACACGATATTGTGCTCTACATCCTGATCGCTTATTGCACCCCCGGACTACTGCAATCATACCTCTCCCGCCGCCATCCTCTGAAGCCAAGGGCCGGGACGAACCCGCTTGTATATGCTGCAGACCTGCGGAAGTCTGAACATGCAATGAAATTGCTAGCATGTAGCCTCGACGTGAACCGGCGCGGATTGGTCTTTGATGACTCTTATATGACTTTGCCACTCGAAGTTGCTATCGATCTCGGCGAGGACATACTCGTTGGTGAACTCTTGAAGAGAGGAAGCATTTTAACGTCAGAGATGCTCTTTACCGCTGTGTGCATGCCCTGGTGTAGTACTCGCGTCCTTGTGAAACTTCTGCAAACCAATGAGTTCGTCGAATGGGCCAAGGAAAACGGAGACGAGAAGCTCTATCGTGGCGTATTCAATGGCGCAAGACCGAGTGCCGCAGGCCGCAGGCAAATGGACGAAGCCCACGTAGCCCTGGCACATAGGTTGCGCGAAGTCGGCCAGGACCTTTCTGCTGACACTGTGTTCGGACAAGAGCTCATCGAACGAGCTATGCGTGCAGCACATACCTCACTGCTTGAGTTTCTGCTCCCCAGAGATCAACCGCCGCCGGCTCAGTTTCTCATTGCTGCTTCGACCGGTGACACTCCCGAGACAGTACTTGTAATCCGGTTCTTACTTCAGAAGGGGATTGATATACGTGCCGTCTCTGATGGGAGCATGGACACTGCACTTCACCTTGCAGTCATGTGTCCTTGGGAACCACGGCGTTTGGAGCTAACAAAATTGCTCCTTGATGCTGGGTGTCATCCTCTCGTACTTAATTCACGTGGTGAGACACCGTGGAGCATCGCAGTGGACAAGGGATATGTGTCAGTGATGGAACAAATACTTTCGTATGGCCCTGCACTCACTTCTGGTGTTCTACTTCATGAACTGCGGCGCCGCCAGACTCCTCAGATGATTCAAGACTTGATTCGCAAAGGTGTCGACGTGCATTCGACAACGAGCGATGGGGATACAATCCTTCACCTCGCCATTGCCAAGTATCCCAAAACCAAATGTCTAAGGTTGATCAAGATGTTCGTTGAAGCAGGCTGTAACCCCGCCGCCCGGAATTCCAAGGGCGAAACAGTTCTCCGAGCAGCCATCGAACATGGATACACTATTGTGGAGGGGTATCTCTTGTCTAATCCTTCCCACATCCTACCAATTGTAGTACAGGAACATTGGAGTCCTCGAGAGATTCAGCTACTGGTTCACAATGGCGCTAATGTGCATTCCTTGGATTTCAGCGGTGATACAATCCTTCATTTGGCCGTCACAGAGTACCCCGAATCAGTGTGTCTGGAGTTGGTCAAGATTTTTATCGAAGCTGGGTGCAATCCTTCTGCCTGCAACACTGGAAACAGAACAGTGCTACAAACTGCCATCGAATGTGGATACGGTTCAGTGGTGAAACATCTGCTCTCACACATCCCTCCTCCAAGTCCTCCCGACATCCTCCCATTTGCACTAAAGCACCGTTTTAGTCTCTCAATGATCCAGCTTCTGATTCATGATGGTGCTAACATGCACCTCACAACGTCTAGTGGAGACACTCTTCTTCATTTGGCCGTTGATGGGTTCTCCGAATCAATGTGTCTGAAGTTGGTCAAGATTTTCATCGCGGCTGGATGCAATCTTTCTGCCTGCAACACCAGGAATAAAACAGTGCTACAAACTGCCATCGAATGTGGATACGGTTCGGTGGTGGAACATCTTCTCTTGCACATCCCTCCTCCTCCCGACATCTTACCATTTGCACTAAACTACCGTGTTAGCCTCTCGATGATCCAGCTTCTGATTCACAGTCGTGCTAATGTGCACCTCACGACGCCCAGTGGAGATACCCTTCTTCATTTGGCCATTGATGGGTACTCTGAATCAATGTGTCTGAAGTTAGTCAAGATTTTTATCGGAGCTGGGTGTAATCCCTCTGCCTGCAACACTG
>JBBPNX010001075.1:0-10927 GCA_038091155.1 Harrya chromipes
ACTGTAGCGCCGAGATGTGTCAAGTTGCTGACGCGACGCTGTACGTTTTCCCCGTAAGGCGACCCTATCGTGTTGATGGTCCTGACTCCTCTATCAGTGAGCTGAGTCAGTCGCTGACGATCTCCAGACCCTGAAAACGAACCACAGTGGGAATACCAAGTCAAACTTATTCGAAACAGGTCTCGGGGAACGAGTGGGCCAAGCCTGATATCGTACCACGCATCCCACCGTGATCTGGCCTGAAAGCATCATTCAAAGTGAGTTGTTTTTCAGGATGTGCAAGATATCCACCAAGTTCGAAGTTCCATAAACTACTCTGAAAAAGCACTAGTGTGTTGATCAACCATCCAGTAGCTGCCTCGGTGCCTGCTGTGGGAACGATCCCACCGCAAATCCACTTCCGCCGACTTGTGCTTACGAATCGCGGCCAACTATCGTACTTATCCTGGGCAGAGCAACGTATGACGTTATCGCTTGCCATCCACCCGCCCAAAAGTCTGAAACAATAATGTCGATGGGGGGGACGCCCCTGCGCTACAGCAAGTTGAGGCGCGTCGCCCTGGCTACTGTACTCTGCACCGAAGTTCAACGTTCAGGAACATCAAACACGTGATGCCACAGGTAAGGTACAAAGGCCCAATCATGGTGCATGATGTTTCATGTGTGTGCCTCTCAGCCAACTCAACAACCACACATGCTGTCGACGGTCGACCACGGTATGTACATTCTCAACGAAGCCTCTTCGGTTCAATTCTCATGTCACTCTTCTCGTAATCTATCGATAGCTTCCTGTTTCACGTCAACTGTATCTCGGGTCGACAAGGAACAGCAATCTCATGGAGCAGCTAGACTTGGTGCATTTTCCAAACAATATTTGCTTCGGGCGCTGCCTATCTCTTCAGGTAAGTAGATCGTTCATTTTCAGAGCGCCTTCTGTCCCCACGGTCTTCCCGAACTTACCGGAATGTGGTGTTGCAGCCTCAATTTTCCGGATCTGACGTCCTGTTGGGGACTTTTTTCATACCATCGCGAACATTACATCTTATCAGCTTCATTGAAACAACTCTCTGAGCAGGCAAGTGAGAGCAAAATACTAAAACATTCTCGTATCGATTTAGAAATCACGGTACAGCAAGATTTTTATTCACCCGGCTCATGCGACGTGTCTTTTCGGGCTTTGAGAGGACAGCGCTCGTCACAAACCTCTGTTTCTTATGTCAAACCGGGACACAGTGATCTCCCTACTCCACACTCGCACGGACTCATCTCGCGCCGGGTTCTCGTTGCATACTTGCCACCATCAACAATCGACGGTCCGTGAAAACTCTCACAAGAATCGAGTTACTACACTTTCCGGGTAGGCTCAGTAAGGAGCGTGGGTCACCGATCACAACCCGTGGTGTTGCATTCTCGAGTAATGGCCGGACCGGGCTACTGTCAATGCAAGGATCTCTGCCTGCCCTTTTTTTTCCCGCAAGATTCGTGTCCTCATCCCGCGTTTGTATTTCTGCGAATAGTAGCTTTCCCTGGATTTTTTCCGCTGGGTGACGTGGGCATACTGAAATTTGCCTTGTACATAACAGGCGTGCCGCTGATTTACGATCACTATTGGAATTCAATCAGCAGTTCATATTCTACCTTGCTGCTTTAATGGCACTCGATTAGTAGGTCCATCCTCGTCTGGAGCTACCCATTCGATCATCGACACCTGGCACCCTGTGACTCATGTCGTGAAGTGTACTCTACGTCGAGAGACGACAAGGGAGAAGGGCAAGACTCGAATAGAAAGGACTGCATCGGTGTGGCAAGTGTTAGCCGAAGGTTGCGTTTAGATGCACAAATTGTGTCGAGTCGACGGCCTCTGGAGTCCGACTCACCGTATGTGTACGCTACGCGGTTCGCTGTCTCGGAGTCGCACTATCACCAATCCGTAGACGGAATGTCATGTGTATATCCCAAGCTTTTAAGCAGTGTTATGCATCAAAGCTCGCGCCCCAGCGCCATCATTCGTCCTTACTGCAGTCACCGTTTCTTTCAATTATCCTGGAACTTTGATTTGAGTTGTGGTAAATATAATGTGTATGTTTGTTTGATGATCGTGCCATCATTGATTCGTGTGGACGCGGCGTCTGAAACTGGACATATCAGGCTTCAGACTATTCTCGACCATGTCTTTGCGCGTGTCCATCATCATTCGTTCATGGAAAGCGGACCAGACGATAGTGCTGCAGATCTGGCAGCGGAGATGGAGGGCTTCGTATCTGGACTGATGATGCAACCAGATCGAGAACAGGTAGCCTCGGAAATCGGTGGTGAGTACATTGTGCTACCCTCCAAATCTATACGCATACTCATCCTCGCGCAGTGCTGTACTCTATCTACGGAGAGGATGCAATCCATCTCTGGCACCCTTCGAGAGCAGGGAGTCCTGAACATACTTCCGGCAGGAACTCTCCATCTAACGGATCGAAGGACAGCATTCGCTATGTGGTTTCGCTCAAGTACGCCAGTCGTTCAATTCTTCTTTTCAATTATCCCTTATCCCTCTCTTGGCTTGTTTTCACTGCGACTGCAATGAAAGTCTTCCATCTCACGAGGACGTATCTATTCGCATTCTCGTTTCCTTGCTCCCTTCCTACCCCACCGAGAGCCCACCACAGTTACAGCTTCTCTCGCGCTACATCGGTGCATTTGGCGTTGACGCATCTCTGTTTGGGTCCATCCTCCGTACGTTTATATCTATATCCGGGGTCGAGTGGTCCCCCGACACCGTCTGCGTCTTTGACGGACTTCAGAGCGTCCTCGAGCGGTGCGAAGCATGGTATGAAGACAAGCTCAACAAAGAGAAAGTGGGCGAACTTATACGAGAGGACACTTTGGGGCGTGATTCAACGCTACAAGGGTCGGCAGCGCCGACGAACGAGGACGGGGAGGGTGTGGGGGAGGTGTCAAGACCACCTATTCTTCAAGACGCGGGCTTACCGGAGGGAATTAAACTTGTCGAAGCTGAACCGATCGTGGATCGGAAGAGCGTGTTTGTAGGGCGGGCATGTCAGATATCCCATCCGTCACAGGTTCGTCACGCATTCACATTTCCTGACACGTATTCTGTTTGGATTGCACCTGGCTCATGAAAGTGTGCGGTCTCATTTCTGTTGTAGGTTCCGCTGATATTGAACCACTTGATGTCCGATCGACACATTGCCCGCGCGGCACATCCAATCATCAACGCTTGGCGTTGTCAAGTCGGAAACGTACTCTATCAAGGTGAGTGACCCTATCCCGAGTCATGATGCGGGCGACTTAGCTGGGTGGGACATTCAAGATAATGACGATGACGGCGAGACAGCAGCAGGGAATCGACTGGCACACTTATTGTCCATCCTGGTACGAGGCATCCACTTTTACCGACTGGAGTGTTTGGCGTGATGCGAATCGAGTCTTTTTTTAACGATATAGGAAATCAATAACGTGCTCATTGTGGTCACAAGGTGGTTCGGTGGAATACATCTCGGACCTGATCGGTTTAAACACATCAATCACGCGGCACGGAATGCGCTCGAGATGGGTGGCTTTTTAGATCAAGTAGAGGGAGGTAAGGGTGGAGGCAAGGGACGAAAACGCTGAGCTTTACCTGGGGAATCCTGATCTGAGCCGGAGTATATATCACGCGTATGTACCAAGTCGAACGTGCTAGCGGCCTCCGCTTTCCCAGGACCGCTGGCAGGTGACTAGCCTACGGGTTTCCCTATATTCCCCACATTGAACGGAAATGATACGACTTCGACACCTGCCCTCCTCAATATCGTTCAGAGTGCTTGCACCGAGGTCGCCATTAGGAACAACCCACCGACACCCGAGCTCAACGTTGTGGTACAGAATGGCAAGCACAACCAACACAAGTATCGTACGTTCCAATGCTCGAACCACTATTGGGGCCGGTTGAAGTTGCGCCTTACTTGCAGTGGGGACTCAAGGACCCAACACTGATCAAGTCGCAAGGATACATTGACGGGAAATGGGTCGACGCAGCTGGGGGCGAGACCATCCTCGTCACGAGTAGGTGTTCCTCATACTTTTATGTGCAGCCTGGGCGAATGTGAACTCGAATTCTCATGCATGGTGCGCTTTGCTGTTCGTAGACCCTGCGACTGCGGAAGGGCTAGGAACCATTCCCGAGATGGGGCCGGAAGAGACCAAGGCCGCTATCACGGCAGCCTCGAAGGCGTTCCAGACATGGGGAAAGACAACGGCCAAGGTGACGCGCTGTCTTCTAGGGAGGGAAGCGCCGCTGACCGAGTGTGCCGCTGCCTGGGTGTAGTACCGACATGATATCCTGATGAAGTTTTTTGGGTTGATGCAAGAACACCACGACGACTTGGCTCGCATTATCGTGCGTCGTGTCGCATGGTTCGGTGTGATTGACGTTAATAGGGCGTAGACGTTGGAGAACGGGAAGACGCTGCCGGAGGCCAAGGTGGGCGTGTTTCAAGTTGGTCTTGGATGTGCGCTCATCGTGTTATTTCAGGGCGAGAATACGTACAGTGCCTCTTTCATGGAGGTGAGTAGCATATATGCAGGGTATCTCCGGGCTAAAACTGGATTTCGCAGTGGTTTGGTGAGTGCCTCTGTTTGCTCTGCCAGGCAAGACGCGAACGATCAACTGGTGTTATTCAGCCGAGGAGGCCGTTCGTACATACGGGGGTAAGTGCTAGCGCTGTTGGAGCTGGCAAGCTCGGACGTGTGTTTGACTAACTTTCTCAGAGCAAATCCCGTCACCAATTTCCAATATACGGAACGTTGTGGTCAAGCAACCTGTTGGTAAGTCTGTACGTCACGTTAGCACCTGTGCGTGACTGATCACTTGTTTAATAGGTGTCGTGTAGGTGTTTTCAGTCCTATGATGCCGGAGGTGCTTACTGTCACTGGCAGGTCAATCTTCACTCCATGGAACTTTCCGTCTGCGATGATCACCCGGAAGCTTGGAACAGCACTCGCCGCAGGCTGCACAGCGGTAATCAAGCCACCGCCTGAAACACCTTTCTCTGCACTCGCACTTGCCGAGGTAAGAATCTCTACCTCGATGTTTAGATGTGGCCATGAGATGAGATGTTCTTGTAGCTCTCTCGACGTGCAGGTGTACCGGACGGCGTCATCAACATGGTCACGACGCAAAAGAACGTTCAAGAGGTCGGTCGCGAGATGTGCGAAAGCAAGATCGTCCGAAAGATCTCCTTTACGGGTTCCACTGCCGTTGCCAAGGCGTTGTATAGCATGTCCGCTTCTACAATGAAAAAGTACCTTTTCCTCTCTTGTCCGTGAACGTTGACTCAGTCGGCGAACAGAGTCTCGCTAGAAGCTGGCGGCAACTCGCCGTTCATCGTTTTTGATGACGCTGACATTGAAAAGGCCGTCGAAGGTCATCTCCCCACGTCTTCTTTAGCACTTCCGTCGCTCACACATGTTCCGTGCAGGCGCCATCGTATCGAAATTCCGCACATCTGGTCAGACCTGTGTCTGTGCCAACCGCATCTACGTACAATCCTCGGTCTATGCTGACTTTGCATCTCGACTCGCCGAGAAGGTGGCCGCGTTCAAAGTCGGGAATGGCCTCGACTCGACGACGTACGTCCGCTGACCTGTTCTAAAGTTGATGCCAGACCATGACACGCGTCCCATGATACACGCTCACTTCCACAGGACGCACGGCCCGCTCATCCACGACCGCGCAGTGGCAAAAGTCATCCGACATGTCGACGACGCTGTCGCGCTGGGCGCAAGCGTCCTCGTCGGGGGTCACACTCCCAACACCGACGCCGCCTCAAACCCGACCGGTTCCTTCTACCCACCCACCGTGCTGTCTGACGTCTCACCCAAGGCGCTCCTTAATAGCGAAGAAACGTTTGGGCCGGTCGCTGCGCTGATCAAGTTCGAGACGGAAGAGGAGGTGATTGGGATGGCGAACGATACGGATGTGGGGTTGGCGGGGTACTTTTATAGTCGGGACGTGGGGCGGGTGTGGCGGGTCGCGGAGGCGCTCGAGGTGGGGATGGTGGGGACGAACACGGGGTTGATTAGTCAAGCGTGCATACCGTTCGGAGGGGTGAAGCAGAGTGGACTTGGTGAGTCTGTGTTGCGTGTGTTTGTGGACGGGGCCGTGACACTGTTTTACAGGACGAGAGGGGGGACATGGGATCGAAGAGTACTTGAACCAAAAACTGATCGTGTTTGGTGGGTTGTGAGATGGATCAGGTGGATCATGTTGTATCACCATCACTTTTGTTATAAGTATGCAAGATTACAAGTTGGTCACGGCACGGATACTTTGTTTCCGTACTGCAAGTTACAACACGTTCATCCGAATACACCACTCTGGCATTCTTGGCATCTCTTTTGCAATGTCGCTTTCGGAAGAGGTACATATGTGCATACGATGCCTGTATCCAGAACGCTACCACGGCCGACTACAACTTGGCTGCCCGTTTCCCCTCTTCCACGACGGGGTTCACGAGCGTCCCGATCCCATGCCCGATCCAAACCCGACAATCATCACCATGTCGAAGCACCACTGCAGGCTTCCGGGCAAATCCGACGCCAGCAGGTGTCCCAGTAAGGATGACTGAGCCAGGTTCGAGCGAGGTAGCTTGCGAGAGGAAAGCGACCGTCTGGCGGACGCTAAAGATTTGGTCTCTGTGCGTTGTGCCGGTGCCTTAGCGACATGATTCGAACGTGGACAGGAAACGCGACGACGTACCTGGTATTGCCATTCTGGAGTGTCTTGCCATTGAGCGTGCACGTGAGCGGAAGTACCTGTGGATCAGGGATGGCATTGTTGGAGACGAGGCAGGGTCCGAGGGGGGTGGTATTATCTAAGAAGGGAGTTTGACGTGCGTACGCAAGCAATGGATGCCGCTTACCGAATCCCTTGGAGAAGCCCCACTGCGACGTCGTCAACTGATGTTTGCGGAAAGAAACCTGTACCCGAGGCAGGCTGATTAGCGAAATACCTCCTTGATGGAGGAATCGGTGTAGGACACGCACGTCGTTGGCAGCGGTGTACCCGAGGACATAATCAAGGGCATCGGCCTCGGAGACGTTCTTGGCCGTCTTGCCAATGACGATGGTCAACTCGACTTCATAGTCGGAGAGATGTTCTTCGACAGGCTGGGCAACTTTCGGGACGTAGACCGGTGCATTGGGTCCAATCATGGACGCCAGGGGTTTGTAGAACAGAATTGGCGCACTGGTGTGAACGCGACAATCTAAGCACGGGAAAGTTGTCCCACTCAACAAACAATACTCACGCAGGCATTGCCATCTTGGTCTCGGCCTAGCCAACCCCGATCCGTAAATCGGCGAAAGGAACGAAGCAAGAAGACATACGGCATGATCAGAGTAGTTGAGACCTAGACACCTGACGATCTTAAGTTCCTCGCGTGAGAGGGGAGCGAGGAGTTCTTTGACGGTAAGAACCGTGTTGGTGACTTGAGCGGCGGGGTCGAGTGCCGAGCCGACGATTTCGTAGGCTTTGATAGTTTGCTTGTTCCATGCGGCGAGACCAACTGAGAGGGGGACATAAGTGAAGTTGGGGTGAAAAATAAAAGAACTTGCCGTCAAGTTTTGAGTCGACGGGCTGGCCGATGTGCACCTGGGATGTCTCTGCGGCGATAAAGCGAATGAGACGAGTCCATTGCTGTGGATATTTGTGAGTACAGGCTGTGTAATATTGACGAAGACGTACAGTTCGAATTGGCGCCATGGTGGTGGTGGAAGTATGCAGGATAGTTCGCTGGGAAGGACATTGTCGTATGTGCTCGACTTTGGCGTCGGCTCTCCGCATGAGACCATGTGATCACGTGGAGACAACGCGGTCGAGTTATTTTGTCGCGTGGTGTCGTTTGAGTACCCCATCTTCAATATGAAAGACACTATCCAAGATGCCCTCGACGACGTGCGCATTCCAATTCACACCTTGTAGAGACAACGGAACGCTGAGATACACCTCACCAGATCAGCTCTCCAAGTGCATCCGCCAACCGTCGGTCGCGGGCCCTCGCTGTATTGGAGCAACAGCTCGCACTAGCATGTGCACCCGATGTCCAAGATGACACGATGCGTCACTTTCTAGAACTTCAGGATACGTTTGAATGTAACGGTGAGAGACGCGTTCACGGTCAGTAGACCTTTATTGAGCGTGGTAAACAAGTTTCTTCGAGGTCGTTTTCTTGGGTACAGATAGCAGCGTCACGAATAGAGGCATCAGCTGGTAAGACCTCGAGCGACAGTACGTTAAGCAAACGCATGATCTGTCCCACCATTGACCTAGCGATGTAGAAGATCGAGAGACGGAACTCAACGTAATTTGCTCTCAACTGTACCAATTACTTTCGGTGATACAGGGGATCGCTCTGCATCACACAGCCAGTAAAGTGTACCTTGGTCGGCGATATCCTTTGGAGGTACGATACCACGATCGATGTTGAAGCCACGTTGAGCCATGGTTAAGATTCTAGTGGCGCTGTTGACAACCTCGCGGCATACATCGATGATCACACCAACATCAGTTGGCAGCTCAGTTACCGATATGCCGTCAGACAAGACATCGTCGATTGCGCACCTTTCCTCGGCAATCTTGGACACGTTGCTTTGTGTGCTTGTTGACTCTCCTGCTGCACTGCGCATGTTTGAAGACGTCAATGGCGTGCAGGCTGTCGTAAAGTTGTTAAAGAGAGCTGGCACGCCACGAGAAGTGAGGTGAGTGATCGGAACTAATAGAGACGGATCGATGCCCATTTCGGTATTAGGATGAAGTGCCTTGAATTCTTGTACTTTTACTTGATGGACGAAACAGGTGGCGCATCCTCAATGGGGCTCCAAGCAACACCAAGTACCCCGGTGACAGCACAAGGGCATACGTCGACACGACTGACGGGATCCAAGATATTCCTTCGACCAGTATCTGGCGGATCGTACTCATCATTGGGTTCATCAAGCTCGTCATCGTCGTCATCCAAGTCCGCCTTTTCTGTGATGACCCATTCGAGCCAGAGTAGTCTGCCGGGCATCCGAACGCCGTCACCGATTAAAAAGTCATACTCGACTCCTGGGCATGTGCCTGATCCTTACACACCACCGAACTCGCCACCGTCTGTGCGGCATGACGGTAAAAAGACGCTCCGTGCAATCTCGACGCGCGGAATGATGATGCTCCGAAGAGACGTTGATTACGAACCACAGAGCCCCAAGAAGGGGCCTGGATCACGGATGTGCCTGTCCGATGGTTTTTCAACATCACGCACGTATGAAAAAGAGGAAATTGTAGAGAGTAGAGTGCGAACGACGGAGGAAAAGAAGGAGATATTGGGTACGATGCTCGGCAATGTGGACGCGTTGGTGGAGGGGGTGCGGAAGGCGGGCATATGGGGTCTGACGTAGTACGTGCTTACACAGCTTAGTCAGTCGGGCATTACTAGCTCGGGTTGTAATGACATATGTACTCAGCCCCTCTTCTCTTCCTCGACACTCATGAAGTATTCCCATTTCGATAGGTCTGCGTCTCTCGCAACTGCCTTCATCGGCGCAGTCTCAAACGTCGCCCTCGCCACCTACCTCTGCGGTCTCTCGCGATCCCGTGTTTGGGAGCCAGGCAGCGAGTGGGAGGGCTCGCAGTTCTCGCTTTCTAGAGACGGCGCGAGGCTCGTCTGCGCACTCTTCTCGACCTACTTTGCAGCCGCATCCGCCATTTGCGTCTTCGGCATTGTGGGTATCATCAACGTGCGTTCTCCTTTCTATCCGGTCTTGCCCTGTTGACACCCTTTGCAGCGCATACCCTCTTTTGTACGCATTTACCGCAACTATGTCATTGGCGACTTTGCCTTCTGCACTTTCTTCACTGTCCTAGCATCCTCGGCAGCCGCAGACCCTGCAGCACGCGCTCAAGTCTGCGAACAAGTCACAAGACAGCCTGACCTCCTCAGAGAAGTCATCGACCTTGGCCTCACCCTCGAAAACTGCGAACAGTGGTTCGAACGCGGTCTTATGGCATTCATGGCTGTGTTCCTATTGCGCACTATTGTCCGCGTGTGTACCTTTCTTTTTTCGCATTCACCCGAAGTCTCATCGCCACCTCGACTAGATACACTTTATCTTTGCGCTCTCGCGTTTCTACTCACATCTCGCATCGGGTCGTCGCTGCTATGTGCCATGTACGCCTGACGAAGAAGAAGTTACGCCCCTCGAGCACGTATATCTCCTCCCTCATCCACCGATCGAGCAGAACGAGAAGCGTGACTCTGTCAATGAGACATCTACGCGCTCGCCTATCTACGCACCGGTGCCATTGGCACAGGTCTCCCCTCAGATGGCTGACCAATTGCGGGCGACAGCGACGGAAGCTTGGATACGCCGCGTGCCGTTGCCACATCGCGCACCAATTCGTGTGCCCTCTTACGACGACTCAGACGAAAATGAACCCTCGCTCGACGACGTGGGGACCGTGGGACCTATTCACCTCAAGGAAGAAAGTTGTTGAGCATTTTTCTTACTTTGTGTCGTTCTCGGGTTCATACTCTGCGGTTCTCCTTGGGGATAATGGTATGGGCGCAAATTGCGATTTAGTCCTAGACAATCTGACCACGACTCATAATAATGTATTCGTTAATTCTTTTTAGTCACCACGGCCGTACACGTCCGCTCTCCTTGTATGTATGTCAAGTCACGATTTTTTTGTGTTTCATCTCTTTGTATTTATTGCACAGCTTGGTCTGATAATCTCCTTCTCCCCCGATATCACCTCAATTATTGCGTTCGACAAAGTCAAAGCAAAAGGTTATCATGATGGCAGATCCGCGGACCCGATGGGACTAAGTTGAAGGAGCGTTGCCACGACCCACACTCAGGCCATTCACGTCGCTTTTCAGATTGGCTG
>JBBPNX010001077.1:0-10915 GCA_038091155.1 Harrya chromipes
TGGGTATGATTTCGTGTTCGACAGGGATCGGGTCTGCGTTGTCGATCGGGTATGCGTTGGATTCGTACAAGGATTTGAGTGGGGAGGTGATGATGGCGGTGATCCTCGTGAGGGTGAGTGTCGAGTGTCGAGTGCGTCGCGAGGAAGCCAATATTGACGCATCGCCGCAGAATTCATTGTCGTTTGCGATCGTAAGTTGTCGTCACCAACACTTTTGAGCACTCGGACCCTTTGATGGCTCATAAATTTGGACGATACAACAGGGTTATGGCATTACACCGTGGCTTGACATGGGGTACCAAAACACTTTCATTTCAGCTGGTTTTGTTGGACTCTCGATCACGTTGACGTTCTTGATCGTCATCAGATGGGGAAAACACTGGCGCATTGAAAGCAGAAAGTTGTATTGGTCCTATGTTGCTAGCAGTGGGTTCAAGCATTGATATCCTAGAGGATCATGTGCGTACAATGTCTCGCTCATAATTTTGACTCTCTCAGAATTTCATGATATAGATCTCAAGACCCTTGGTCGTGGCGATTGGGCAGACATAATATCCTGTAATACAGTCTCGTTACAATGAAAGCTTTGGCGTGTGTCGGCCGATACGAGCCCGCCGTTAAGACGTCTCTTGACAAATTCCGAGTCCGATTCACGCTCCAAGTCAAATTCAAATTCAAATACTCCATGGCGCAATTCATATATTTCGTCATGCACGACATCATGCATCATCTTTCATCCGTGAACTCCGTAGATTTTGCTGGGCACCGGTACAACGGCATACCCCCATGCGCCTGTGCATGCCTCGTCGAGCACATCAACTATATCCTAAGAGGCGGCCCCTTTCCCAAGTCTTCGTGGTCTTGCCAGAAAAACTGAAGAGCTGTGATTGAATGGCCATTTCCCAAGAACACTCGCTTATCGGAATTCCGGTCCTCTTGATAGCGGCGCCTGTTCGACCCGTAATGTGCTTTAATTAAGGCGTCGAGGTGGTCCGACCAGCCGTTCCTCTAGAACAAATCGATGAGTTGCATATTTTTCTTACTAGGCACTCAGCATGTTTGCAAGTTGCGGTAACAAGGGATTGGATGGCTTGGTACGTCCATTGGTGTTCTAAGTTTGCGCCGTTTCGACTTACGTTTGATGTTTCTCGACTTGTTCTCCACCTCCACCTGATGTACTGGAGCTCTTAGACCAAGTGTTCGATACGTCTTCCTAGCGCTCTTAGACTAAGACCACCGACAACCTTCAGATGGTGGCAAGCAAGTAGAACGGGTGGGAACGAGTCGCATGACACACGAATAAGTGGACCTGTTAACGAGGGGGATACACCGGAAATGCCAGTTGTGCCCTGGAGTCCAACTTGGCCATCACACCTTGCTAAGCACGACGCGAATTACTGATGTGTCCGACCAAGATTTCAAGATCTCATCCTTTACTTTGTCCAACCACTCTCTTACCAATGCAGTCAGTTATTTGAACTGAGAATCCAGAGGATTACAGGCGCATGGTATGGAATCCGGCCTAGAACAATACTGTGCGTTCTCCTCGATGTTCCTCTACGCCGCCTCTTCTGACTCCGTGGCAGTGCGTTCAATTCCGTGTTTCACTGAGACTTGCATGTATGTTAGTGAACACTCGTCTGGACACTTATTCACCAGGTGTAACGGTCAGCGTATTTATCTGCAACAAGAACGTTCAAGTTGTTCCAACCTTTTCACAGTTCAGTGCAGCTTGATCCAGCGTTTCGTCATTCACCTCCGAGTCCTCCCGGGCCTCAAGTTGTTGCCTTTGTAGGGGTCTTCCGTCGGCTGCTTCTCTCGTCTGGACTTGAAATCCCCTTCGATCCGTCGGCTCGTTTGCCCCCCACTGGCCCACTTGACCCGCTATCCCGTCCCATTGGAGGATCCCGTTGGCGTTGGCGACGGTCAGTTTTATGTTCTTCTTGTTTGGATTCACTGCAAATGATTCCCGTCGGCTTGAACGACGTGCGGCTGGTCTCTCCGTTCACATCGATGACCTCGTTTACTTGGCCGGGAACGGATTTGGTTAGGCCCTTTAGATGTCAATCTTTCCAGCACTCGCGCCATGTCCTAACGAGTGTTCATCCTGGGCGAAAGAAGATCAACTTGAAGGTCACGATGCCAGTCTGTCGATCAGTCTCCAATCGTATTGACGAGTCGTTGATGCTGTTCTTTACAGCGCATGACAACATGTTCGCTCAATTTCGTGTCGAGGATGGTCACCCGTCGGTGACTATCTCCGGCGAACCTAGCTATGCCATTGACCTATCCCATCCACCCGGGGCGTATGTGCGGTGCCGACAGGGGGCGACCCGTCGGAGGTCAAGCAACAAGTACTCGTCGCACTGACCATAGGCTGTGACTCGCATGCCATATGCCTTGTCTCGGCTCGTTCGTGACCTTGTGATGCTTGCCTGGCTTCTCTCGTCTCGAAGGTTTCCCCTGCCGCCCTCTCGAGAATGTTTCTCCGATGTCCCGGTGGACAGTACTCTGGCACTTGGACGACCTCGATGGTAACATGATGCCAGTGGGCAGCCTACTCACGGGCGATGTACAATCGACATGCGTGACCGGGTCATGGCACGCGACATGTCCGTTTGCCGACAACGCGTGCGATTTAAGTAACGGCATCGACTTCTCCGCACGCTCGGGTGATCTGTTTCATAGATTGTTTCTGCTACCGGACAAGGATACCGGGACATGATGGACTGCAGCACCACCATGTCGTCGAAGTACTTGAGTGCACGTGGGTACACGTCCCGAGATCGTCGCAATATAACTGTACAGACGGAACTATTACCCCACAAAGATCTATTTAAATTGCCGATGTGCATCATTGATGCATTGCTGGATTCATTTGTTGCCAATACCCACGCAGTCCAATTTGCACGAGTGTTTAATGATTCGTAAACGCTATGTACTCATGTATCTACTGCTTCTGTTAATTTGGAGTTCAATCCACAGACGAGCACATAAAGAAAGGTGCTACATAAAATGCTCGGCGTGTCAGCGATCCCGAGAGCTGGCATGTCGAAATGCGTCATTGAGGTATTCGGTATTTGTGCGGCGAACAGCAAGACGGTCGTGAAAAGGTGTGCTGTTAATCCAAGTCACCTTGTTCTGTCGAGCGACCCCATACTTTGCGTGGAAGCAACAGCGAGGCGCCAATCCCAACAAAAACGAGGCACAGCAGGAAGTAGTACACGAACCATGCATGTTCGGGGGTCTTGATGGATATCGAAAACATGGACGTAGCCGAGGCAGGTCCAATAGTGCGCATGATGGACACGAGTAGCTGAGCGATGCCATTGGTCGCGCCAAGAGAGGCTCGGTTGGGAGAAGCGGCTGCGATGTAGATGAATATGCAAGCTACACGGACAAAGGTTCGATTAGTAGTGAGGGCTCGTGACGAATTGACAATTGCTCACAATACCCCATATTCAGCACCATGGAGATGGCAAGTTGCAGCCCTACCACGGACCAAACCATCCAGCTTAGTCCCTGAGTTCGGGCAAGCGCATTGATCAACGGAAAGGTGAGGATGACAGGAAGGGCAGCAGCGATAGCGACAGTATAAATAAGCTTGGACCCAAAGCGATCATGCAAATCTGCAAAGAAGAAGACTTGGAACAACCCGTTGATCACACCATAGGCAGACAAAATGTTGCCGATACTCGGTGGATCAAGACCAAGTCCTCCGAGCTCCAGTGGTGTGGCAAAGAAGAGCGGTTGTATCGCTCGGAACGAGATGTCTATGAGGGAGAGAGTTCCATAATTTCCCGCTGCGATAAGTACTCGCGGTACCATGAGTGCGCGCAACGGTAATGGAGCTTCATCATCCTTCTTATGTTGCTCTAAAGTCTCGTTCTCTGCTACTTCACGGGGCAAGTCGGGTGTAGGTTTCGCCGCGGAATTCTTGATAAATTTGGCTTTGATCAACTGACCAAGCGGCATGCGGTGAGGAAGAGTCTGGTAACTACAGTCAGCCAGGAAGCGAAGGAAATGAATATAGGATAGACTAACCTCTTTCAAGAACAGGAATGTCACAAGCCAAGCAAGAGCGGAGAAAGTCGCAGGGACGGCACATGCCAGGAAGTAAGGATACGTTATGAAGAAGTCCCAATCTCCAAAAACGTCCGGAAAACGAGAAGCCGGCTTCGATAATGAACCACCCACGTAAGGACTGTGCACATGGTATCCACTTGGTTGAGCAAGAAAGAAGAGGATGGCAGCAAACAACTGACCCTAAGGTAGCACCAGACGACCATGCTATTGGCATATAAGCGTACGCTTGTGGAAGGTTCGTGGAGTCCGTGATCTCTACCATCATGCTTTTAATAACACCTATGTTTCCATTTAGGGCCCCGTTCAGCGACCGACTAAATGAAGGTGGATATCATCAACACTCGCTTCTGAGAAAAAGGAAGAAGATAAGAGTACCTCATTACCAAACCCCAGAAGGATTTTGACAGCCCAAAACAGTACATTGAAGCAGATAATCCGACCAAGCCAGTCAAGATTACTGGCTTACGGCCGATATGGTCCGATAACCGACTCCAGTGTAAGACAGTGAGTGCCTGGGTTGCAAAAAATAACGAATGCTATGGACACGAGTCTAAATGAGGACCTGGCACGATAGGAGAGAGCAAGAAGACGTACGAGCAATCCTACATAATAACCAACTTGAGTTTCGTCGCCGTTCGTGATACCAATGTCTCGTACCAGCTTGAAAGGAAAGGTTGTATGAGAAGACTAGTAATGTGATAGACATGTGGGACGAACCTGTGGGGCGAACGGAGCAATGACTTGGGAGGTGAGCGGCTCGGCGAGTTGAAGAAACATAATGATAGAGAATTGGCGCCAGGGCAATGGAGTCCTACCCTTTTTCTGTTTCTGGGCCTGCAGCAAAGGGGTCTCCTCGTCTACCGACTGCGAGGACATGGTGGTTCGTAAAAAAGAGTGACCTTGTGAAGACCGAAAGAAGACCGAAGGATCATCGATCTTATACTTCCTGCACGGCTGATACCGAGTTACTCCCGGGCTGGCTCATATATTTGGATCCGAGCTTGAAATTCCGTTTCACCAGTCATGTTACTTCCCGGTCGCATTCTAGAGGTACGCTCCGTGCTATTATTCCACATTTGCACGATTTAATAATACTCACGTCCATATCAGACAGCTGTCCGATTTGCGTCTCCAAGCTCATGTACTACGAGCTTTGAATACATCATGGCGAGTCTCGCAGAGTGTTTTAAACAGACAAAGCACATCTGACTCAGTATCGGGTCACTCGGTCCGATCATGTGGAGTGATTAACCGTGCACGTGACAGACGCGCCCACTGTAGACGCGCTTTGACTTGGTGGACAAAGGGGTTTCACGCTTTTCCAACCTCTCCACACTCGAACGCCACATGCTGCTTTGTCCACAATCATGGATATAAGTCTCTTTTGCTGGTCCGAAAAGTTCATCGTCTCCAATCCAATCCTCCCACTCTCTTCCCCAGAAAGGTCGACCGAGTCTGGCAGGATATACTCCAGCCATGTCTTCAGCGCTGGGAAGAGATAAAGAGCTTCCAAAAATACCTGTCGAGGCAGATCCTAACAGCAATTCAGTAGAGTTCAATGGACTCACTGAACCACTACCTTCACCATCGGAAATCGCAACATCTGCGAGCATGAATAAGGCACTCCCAGCCATCGAGGTTGAGAACACGCTGTCCGTAGAACAGATGGACCGGCTACACGAGATTTGGAACGAGGCCGGATTGGCTGTAGTAAGTGCCACTCACCTTCCTTCACCAAGATAAGGCTGATCGTTGGATTTAAAGCGTGCCCATCGTAGGGGATATCGCAGTCAAAATACCCCGCGGCGGATACCGGCTTCGATTGCCATATTCGATCCCCAGGATATGGCTACCTCATCTTCCGCCAATCCCTCCATAACGAGCGGTGTTCCTCGCACCGAGGTATCACGAAGACGATGGGGATTCCTTGGTGCAAAGTAAGTGATATCGGTACCAAGATAATTAAGTCTTACCTTGCTTTTTTCAGGTCATCGTCCGACACGCAGGAGGTGGAGAAGAAACCCGGTGCACTCAAGGTGCTACGTGCGATGGCACAGGACAGGCTGAAGAAAAAGATTAGATGCGCCAAGTCCACTCCAAACCTCAGTGAAGAACGAGTCACACGCCCATCCGTGGCGCCGATATGTGTTGTGGCAGTTCCCAATGACTCGGATGGAGAAGCTTGTGGCTCAAGTATCTTGTCATCGCCTGGCAAGTCAGCATCGTCCGAAGCAGCCATTCTTCCAGAAGACATGGACGCAAAGGCGATATACTTTACGCTCGATCCCAACTCGCGGTTCTCGCAGGGTAGTGTGCGATTTCAATCAATCACTTCTATCCCAGGGAGCACCACAGCCTTCGGGAGGCCAGATTCTCCTCTTCTGCACCGACACCATTCGCTCGATCAGCTCTCGTTTGCAGCACAGGAGGCGAGCGCGACGGACTCGGAGTTGCCTCTGGAGCATCCAGGCGATGAAGTTTTCCGTCTAATCGATGAAATGCAGACGTGCCTAGAACTTTGAAAATTTGATGGGCCACACCTGCACAGCACCGCTTAGAGCGCCATCTCGGCCCGTGGCATGATCTAGAACTGTCCACCGCACTACAAATCATTTGTTAGCACTCTTTTCGTCATTATCTTCTGTATCAATAGGCCACTGACCCATTGTATTCATTGTTATTATCAACTTACAACAATCAGATATTTTTATGGCGATGATCAGTCCCTTTTGATGAGTCAGCTTGAATTGACCATTCACGTACACTTGTGGTGCGAAGGCGGTCATATTTTCGCTGCGTTTCCAGCGAGAAGACGTACGCATTGAGCATTCTGCATTCTGGATGCTGTCGGCCTCGGTTGTAAGGGCCAAAGACAGAACCAGAAAGGGTCAATGGACCGTGGGCAGGTCCTCGGACAATTGACCGGGTCGGCGGTCGCCCACAAAGCGGTGCCACACTGCGACGCTACATTTATACATCACGCTCGTTCGGCACTCCCCAGCTCAATCTCATCATTCACCACAACTTGTACCCTTCTTCTGCATTTCTTGCTTGTATTCTACATGATCTCCCAAACATCATCCCCCACTTTCTCGTCGCGCCCCATTCCTGGCAGGTTCCACACCGAGAATGACAATCCAGCTCTTCCTCCAAAACGATCTTTTGCACAGCACGAAGAGGATCCATCACAGCTCGACCTCAAGCGCCGTCATGTGCGTCCAGATGTGCAGTCCTCCAGACGAGCGCCTTTGGGTGAGTTTCATTGTCTCCACAACCACACCGGCTAGAACGGTCACTAGATCCGCTGTCTGTCTCAAACTTGGAGAATAGGCGCTGCCGGAGGTCTCATTCTGCCGACTCTGTGTCGCATTATTCTCTCGTTGCTCCACCATTTGTCCCCGATCTCCGCACTTTGCACTCGGAACAACCCGCGAGTTCCGGTTATGGAGGAACACAACCGAATGGCGCCTTTAGTGTTCCCGTCTGTTCTTGGCCACCTCCCAGTCCTTCCCCAAGCTCCGGTAAATCCTCCCACTGCAATTCTGTGGGGCAACATGCATCGCAGCGTGGACTTGTGCATAGCTCTGACCTGGAGACCACATCACGTGCTACCTATTTCGAATCTACTTCTGGTACCTGGCATCCACCACTCAGTGATTCCTTCCTTCCGGAATCCACGACGATCATGACCAAACCTATACGGGAGACTGGGTGGAAATCCGAGAATGCGCTCCAGTCCGTTCGGCCACGTACGAACTCCATGCCATCTACCGCCCGGCCACCTGCGCAGCTCTGGCGATCGGACTCTGCACCGATGGAGGCGGCCAACGAGCCTGTCGACGCTGTTCGCTCGCCTACCCCACCAGGTCTCCCCCCTCGCCGTCTCGAGTTGAGACGTAGTGACTCCGACTTAAATCTGCTCCCGCATGGCTCAATATCGCTATCCTTGGCCCTCGGATCACAGCCTTTGAGCGCTTTTGAGCACACAAAAGCCGTGCCACCCATAGGAGCGGAACGGCACCGGGTGGTGCCAACGACATCACCCAACTCACATGTTCGAAGCCCTCCACCGAATCCAGCGAGAGAATCGAGCCAGCCTTCTGTATCTCTTTGGTGTCCCTTGTCCGTTTCGCCTAATCTGGATGCACAATGGAACAATAAAATGCAATTGTCGGACAATGCATTGGTGGAGAACGTGCAGGTTGCCCCCGGAAATCTCAATATGACAAAGGAGGATCTCGAGCGTTTGCTGCGTCATGCAATTCGAAACAAGCATGCCCCCAAGGTCGTATCTCCACTGAGCCCACTTCGCACCTCAGCTTCGGCAGTTGATTTGGCCACCGATCCCGACTACAGACTCCGCATGCCATCTCAGCTGAATAGCCCGTCACCTAGGCATGCCAAATGCCCACAGAGGCGTGCTCGAACGTACGTTGCCTTCATTGTTCCTAAACGCTCTATTTCTTCCCCGTCTTCTCTTTGCAGTGTTTGTGACGTTTATCAGTCGTTCGACTGGGATGCCACCTGCATTCATTGCCAAGAGTGCAAACAAGACAGCGTCGGGAAAAAGCTGTTGGCGTTCCGGTACCGCCAACAGCAAACTCGTCACATCCAGCGCAGCAAGCTCACCCCTATCCGCGGAACGACGAACGCGAGTGCGTCTGCCGTGGGCGAAGACGCTCGGATGGTCGTTGCCAACCGTATTCGGGAGGTGTTTGCGTACGAGATGGACGAGGAGGAGAAGAGTTTGTGGGAGGAGGTCGCTGCGGTGACCGGTGCGGGACCTGTGTCCTTTTCCCGCGTCGGTGCGCCGTGTGGTTCTGCCGCCCATCGGCGTGGCATGGATGACGGGATCGACGACGCGGCCTATGACGATAATCTGGAGATCCCGGACGACCGCTTGCTCGGGGCAGAGTCTGCGACTCTGTTTCGCGACGTGAGCGTGTATTGAACGAGGGGAGGATGCCCACGCTCCTTTTTTTCTAAACAGGGGAAGAAACAAACTGAACAAAGTGTATCGAATAAATGAGCCCCATGAAGTGGTATCGTTCTCTCTCTTGCTTCTTTTTGGTTTCTATTTTATGCTTTTATATCGTTTTCTGGACTGACACGAACCACAATTGTAGTACATAAGCTCACACCTGCTTTCTAGGCACATCCCTCTCCCAAGTCTTGTCTCCTTCAACTATACCACGTACATAGATACGCAATAGTGACAGTAATTGTATACAATGGACAAGCGCACTCCAAACACGTTATCCAATCTCTGCCTGCCCAAAACGTGAGATGACACATGGACTCAATCCTGATGTCCCTCGATCGCCTCAAAAGAAATTATACGCCGTCGCGAGCGCCACCGTCGTCGCAGGCTCCACATCCGCCAACACCCCGTCTGCCCTCACTTCATACGTCTCCGGATCGACCGTCATCTCCGGCGTCGCATCGTTCCACTTCATATCCCGCTTCGTCACCTTCCGACACCCGAACACCGGTTCGACGCGCTTGGCGAGCCCGTAGGACGCGATCGTCCCAGAGTCGATAGACGCCTGGGAGACGAACGCGACCGAGTTGAGGGCGGCGGCGGCGGGGTGGGCGCCCCACATGGGTCGGCCGTAGGTCGGTTGGACGGTCGGGATGGACGCGTTGGGGTCGCCCATCTGCCAAGTGGGTTGTCGCGAGAGGGTCAGCTCGAAGACGGTTCAAACACCAGCCCAGGGAGGGAACGTACCTGGGCCCACACAATGACCCCCGATTTGAGCACCATCTCCGGTTTCGCGCCAAAATGGTCGGGTTTCCAGAGGACGAGGTCGGCGAGTTTGCCTACCTCGACCGATCCGACGCGTGTGCTGATGCCATGCGTGATCGCACTGCCATCCGAGTCAGACACAGGAAAGGGAGCCCGGCGCAGCAAAACGAAACGCAAGGGATGACGCACGGATTGATGGTATATTTCGCCACGTATCGCTTCACGCGACCATTGTCGCATTCCTCGGTGTCCCCAAGCTCCGTGAGCGGCCCGCGCAACGACCTGAGCTTGCTCGCGGTCCGCCACGTCCGCGATACCACCTCACCCACCCGTCCCATTGCCTGCGAGTCAGAGCTGATCATGGAAATCGCGCCGGTGTCGTGGAGGACATCTTCGGCGGCGACTGTCTCTGCGCGGATTCGAGATTCGGCAAAGCACAGGTCTTCGGCGATGCACTTGTCGAGGTGGTGACAGACCATGAGCATCTTTTGATGGCGCGGTCAATATGAACATGTAAAGTGTGGGAATTCAGCTCACGTCGAGATGCTCGTCGAGGGTGCTTATAGTGTAAGGACGGGTGGGATTGGTTGATGATGGAAGAACATTATTGAGTCCGCAGACGACAATGATGTCAGGAGCGTGTCCACCGCCTGATGAAACGTCAAGATGGCGAGGTGTACTGTATCGGGTCATACCCACCAGCGCCTTCGGTGTGATATGTATGGATTGTACGACCACCAAAGGCCTCGATCGTACCTGGACACGGTGAGCACAGATGAACCACCCGATTGGTACAAACGTACTCTCGACGAAACCACTCTCATTCAAAGTGTCAGTGTGAATGTTGACCTGGACGTCATAATCATCTCCGACATCAAGACAATTGGAAATCGCAGCTGGAGTAGAACCCCAATCCTCATGCAATTTGAGCCCTGCGGCGCCTGCCTTGATGACCTCCTCAAGCGCTGGGCGGTCAGAATCATTCCCCTTCCCTGTGAACGCAAAATTCATGGGAAGACCATCCGTCGCGGCCAGCATTGCCCTGATATAGAAGGGGCTGGGTGTACATGTGGTCGCATTCGT
>JBBPNX010001078.1:0-10912 GCA_038091155.1 Harrya chromipes
CCCACAAACCTAGATCCACTCGACACGGTCCTCGCTGGCGAACCGGCTCAGCCCTTCGATCCTCCTGGCACTGTCCGGATGACCCAAGAGCTGCACTTTCTATATAGCGATGACAGGCGTCCGAGAGTTAACCAATATCTACGGAGCCACCGCGTTGGCAAAGGCCAGCACGGCGAAGTATGGGTGTGTTGGGACCTCTTGAACGATCGGCACGAGGTGGTCAGTCCTCCCCATCCATCCATTCGCGTTCGTACCCTCAATACCGCTTCCAAACACCTATTAGGCAATAAAAGCCGTGAAACGTAATAATCCACGCGCCGAGAAGATGAATCTTCTTCGCCGGAGAAACCTCCCTACCTCCCCCCATACCCCTCTCACTGACAAGCTTAGTAGCCTCGAACAAAAAATTCGCAAGGAAATTGCTATTATGAAGAAGTGTCGCCATGGCTACATCGTCCGTCTCCTCGAGGTCATCGATGATAAGCTGAACGATAGAATCTACATGGGTAAGTCAGTTTCTGTCGCGAATCCGGCGGATTTTCCTCCCTATCTACTTCCTGACTCCGCGCCATGGGCGAGTATCTCGAACGAGGAATTATGACCCCCTGGCTGCAGCTCGGGACACGGTAGGATAGGATGGCCTGTTCTTTCCCCAAATCCCTTCTTGCTTATAATTATCATTTCTAGTCATGGAATACCTCGGTGGCGGTGAAATCAAGTGGCGCAATGAGCACCATCAACCAATTTTGCAGGTTGACCAATGCCGACGAATTTGCCGGGACGTCATCCTTGGTCTAGAATACTGTGCGCGGCTGTTCATCCATTCCGTGTCTATGTGCCTTTGACTTTCTGGTGGTTCCACTCCGCAGTGCATTATCAAGGAATCATCCACCGTGACATAAAACCGGCGAACCTCCTCTGGACTGCGGATCGCCAAATGGTCAAGATCACAGATTTCGGGGTTTCCCATTTTTCCTACGCACAGCGCTTGGCTGCTGCCGGACGCGGTCAAGTTGCACTTGATGACCCGAATGACCCAATCCTTCTGGATGATTCCGATCTGTCAAAGCGTGCTGGTACTCCCCCCTTTCTTGCCCCTGAGGTAATCGCAGAATATACAAGTACCGAGCCGTCGCCTATAATTTCTGCTTCTGCTACTTCCACCACCCTGCACTCCAACAAATCTGCTACCCACATCAACTCGACGTCTACCATCAAGGGTTCACCCAACGTCCCTCGGCGTCAACCCATCACGAAAGCCATCGACGTCTGGGCCCTTGGCGTTACCCTGTACTGCCTCTTGTTCGGACACATTCCATTTCGAGCTCCAGATTCCAGTGAATACGTGTTGTACAACGTCATCTGCAACAACGACTGGGAACCAGATATATACATGGGAGGCGATCATAAGCCGACAGGCGGTAGGCACCCGCACAGGACGCAAGAAGGAAGTATCGTCATGAATCTTTTGGACAAGTTCCTCCAGAAGGACGTCAGGAAACGTATTACACTCGATGATGCCAAAGTGAATGTTCTTTCCTTTCAAGCGGGGTATCATACTAAGCTTGATCTTAGCGCTATCCTTGGTTTCTGAGCGACATCCTGAATCCAGACGAATGGCTCGACCAGACCTCACCGAGCAAGAATGATATTGTCGTCGTCACGGAGAATGAGACTCGAACGGCTATGACAACGGCGAGGTTCACCTGGGGTTGGCACAAGCGACTCACCAACCGTATCTCCTCCCTCTTCCGTACCGTTCGTACGCCTACGCCTCGTCCGTCCCATCCAAGCGTTCGAAACGACGACGACAATGTCGGTGGTGTTCATGCGCTCTCTGCTATCATTCCAGTTGGACGGCACAAAAACGCTACTGCCCGTTTGCCAGGAGCTGAGATACGTGAGAAGACAAAACAACGAGTTCCTTGCTCAGCTATCGTACGGAACGACTCGACACCGAACATGGATCGAAGAAGGGAGAAGTCTATTGAAAGATGGGCGCGATCGGCAGCCAACGCTTCTTCCCAAGACTCAAGCTCGAACTCTGTGCGGCTCGCGGCCGGCCGGCGCGGTTCTGAGACTCTCATTCCACCCGGGGAAAATCATCCTCAGCTCCATGCGAACTCCTCGCGCTCAACGGGGTCTCACAGTCGGCCCTCGAGTCGCGGAAAAGAAGTCTCAAGCACCCCGTTACAGAATGAAGGGCGCTCGCGTCATCGTTTTTCCCTTTCATCACTATGGCGTCCCCACTCATCTCACAAAACTCCTTCCCAAGCTTCTTCACCCCATGATTCATCTTCGGGCGTCTCTATTTTCCAGGAGAATGCACTGAAACCTGGACCATCCGTCGATTTCATGGCGAGAAGGAGTGACGAAGTGCTGCGACATCATGGAAAGGAATCCTCGCGGAGCATGCATCACTGTCATGGTGTCCTTACCGCTGCGCGGCGCGCATCAAGCTGGGGTGAAGCAGTCAACTACGTGGAAGACGTGACCAGCCTCAATTCCGGTGAACAAGATGGAATAGACGACGATGCTATGTTTCTAGGAGCTGGTGGTGTAGAGCCCACCACTCTTGTGTCAAACCTTCCACTCGGTCTCAATCAGGCGACAGAGGTTATCAACTATAGCTCCAGTGTCTTGCGACACCCACAGCCGGAACGGTTACAGCTTGGGCCATCTCTTCATATGTGTTGCGACGTATCCCCTCACGATTGCGCACCTAACCGTCACCATCGTTCGGCCACGACCAGCCCGAGCCCGCTCCATCACGTCGCATACGAGTCGGACTTTAACCACGCAAGTGAGGACGAATACGATGATATTGATTCAGACTCCAGTTTCTTCCGTGACACGCGTAGGGAACATGAGCGAGAGGCGTTCCGTGCAAACGTCAGCCAGATGTGTGAGGAGGAAGACGACGACGAAAGTGATGAAGAACCAATCGAGTTCAAGCGACGTCGGCCGTCGGTCTCAGTTACTGCTGCATCTCCACCGCCGGTTTCGGATCACTCGGAGGATGGGCATAGATGAAGCTGGACGTGTCGGTGCCTCTGCCCTTTGATCGCCGTTTGTGCACGCAGATTATTGTTTTCCATTATTCAATTCCGCACAAACGGGTTTCATTTCCCCCCCTCCTTTCCCTCTTTGGCTCACATCATACCGTTGTTCGAAATAGATGCGCGTCGATATATGTACGTGTTTTCACACTTGTCACCTTTTTCCCTGCCCGCCTCACACGTTTGCTATTCTCCCCCTTACCTCTTCACTCTCTTATCGTTCTGATATCTTATCTCGCCTTAACAACGTGATCGTGTTCTTATTATTTTCGCTCTTTCTTTCTCATCTCTTGCGTTCCACTTCCACTACTAGTTTTCTCGAACAGGGCGGACGATATCACCGGCATAGAGTTCAGGTCGTTTCTCTCTCACTTCATAGTTATGCCACCCTCACCCGCTGACGAATCAGACGCACTGATCTGGAGCTGGGGACCTTTCTATAGATATTCAATTATGCTGTAGTTGTACAAATACAAAGATGTGTCGTACACTTGTTTGGCGAGCAAGTGGGAGAAGTCGTGGCATCGATGAACATATGGGAAACATACACAGCGCCGAGAGAAAAAATAAGGAGGGAATGATGACTAGATTGGATAGAGACAGGAAAAGAAAGTGAGTGAGAGTCATGAGATATATGCGCGCACAAAAAGTGATGATCCAGTCCTGGATATAACCTATATAAGACAACATGAAAGGGAATAGCATAGGGGCAAGAGAGAAATCGACCCGAGCGTGAAATGAGTGAGCGAATACCGGAGGGGATAGATAACACGATAAGCAGCGCAACCATATGGACACGAAAGGACGGATAGGGACCCAAAAAAAGGGTTCTGTCACCGCTGAAACGGTGGCAACCGAGGTTGTCGAGGTCGGTCTCTAAATCCAGCCACGACATCGCGTGTCGTGGAACACAGGACGTTTACGTCGGCCAACCGCCCGCGATCCGCGCAGCGCCGTATCCAACTCTACCCATGATATTCCACAGCGCCGAGGTGCCATCGTAACCAAAGCCTTCCCCCGGTGCTTGCATCGTATTGAAGCTCGACCATGCGGCACGGTCATAGTACGTCGCCCCGCCGACAGGCGTATATTGCGCTGCTATGTATGGTCCCATGACGAGGTACATGCACGCCGAAGCGCCCATGCAGAACAATAGCTGTTTCGCGATGTTGAGTCCAAACAAAGAACCGCCGTTCCCATCTTTATCGCCACCGTAGACGTAGGTGTTATAAATGTTGTAAAATTTGTTCTTTTGCGAGCTGGGTCTCGGACCTGTCTTCGTGGATGCTTCGATGATCTGATCGATCACTGCGCATTCGACGCCGAGTTCAGTTTTGAATGAACGCCATTCCTCAGCAGCATCCTCGGAGATACCAGAGGGGACTCCAGCGATCGGAAGTTGAAGCCCATGATGCCATTTTTGGAGTACTTCGAGAGGTTCGGAGGAAGTAACTTGTGCATAGGATGGGGGCAGGTCATTGTGTAAAAGTCCACCTTTGGGAGTAGGAGGGAGAACAGTGGACGAGGATGAAGCAAGGGATTCCTCTTCGATAGGGGAGGGTGAACGAGACTGTTCTGGTTCGACATCTGCTTCAAGTCTTCGCTCCGGCTCGGCATCTGTTTGAACCTCGATACTTGCAGTGATTCGAGGAATCGGAAGAGGCTCTGGTTCGGTTTGGATAGCGAAAGAGGTAACCGGAAGTTCCTCCGTTTGTATAGCAAAGGTAGCAGTAAAGATTTGAGGTTGCGGCTCGGTTTGGATCGCAGACACTGCAGTGTGTTCGGACGCATGGTACTGCGTCGAAGCATCCGCATACTCCTTTGTCTCTTCAAACGTAAGGGTCTCGGCTTTGGACCGACCTCCCACTTTCTGCGATGGAAATTAGCAACGAGGGATTTGTGACATGAAAGCAGAAAATAACGCACTCGCTTCTTCCGGGTGATGATGGTCTGAATCACATCCTCTTCCTCACCCTCCGTATCCTGTAGGTCCTCATCGTCAAGGTCCCCTTCTTCCTCTTCTTCTTCGTCCATTCCCCACGGAGTGCCCATCTTCCCTAGCAATTCCGCACCCAGACTCTTACTTATGCTCCCCCTGTTGCTGCTAGCACTACTCCCAGCACCAGCACCCATTGCACCCATACTCCGCATTTCGTCCATCTCGAATCTCATCCTATCGATTGTTTCCTTGAGCATCAAATTCTCTTGCTTTTGTTCATCTAGTTGTGCGTGAGCTAGTTGAGCATGCGAGAGCTCGGTCTCAAGATGGATGAGGCGCTCCTCGTAGGAGTCGTGCTCGCGTAGGTACTTTTGAGCTTCGAGGGCGTGCAATGCGGCGGCATCCTGCAAATCTTTGAGCTCTTGGTCGCGCCGCCGAAGGGTATTGCGGTAACGTTCGGACTCGGCTGATCAAGACACGAATCAGAACGTCGTGTTAGATAGGACAATGAACACTGCACGGACCACATTGTTCCTGGTATTGCTTCTGCAAAGATTGGTATGAGATACGAGCATTCTCGAGACTTTTTTGCAATTTCGCGATCTCGCTTTCGAGGGCAGTCATTTGAGTGGAGTTGACGCGCTAAGAGTTAGCGTTAGTATCTCGACGGGAAAAAGGGCACCCGGGCGAATTTGAAACACAAGGGTCAGAGGTTTGAACACACCTCTTTGGCTCTCAACTCCTTCTCCTCTCGCTTGGTCGCGGTTAACTCGGCCTTCAATTCTTCCAATCTTGCCTGCATCTCTTCTAAATCATTGTCATGCTCCACGAGTTTGTTCTGCAGAGCGCGGTCAGCTTCCATCAGTTTCCTGCTCAGCTCGGCGTTCGCTTTCTGCAACGCGTCCACTTTATCAAGTGGCTCCAACGAGACTGTCGAAGCTGTGGTAGAGCGATCGAATACGAGTCCCAAGGACGACTCATCGTCACTGTCCGAGTCGGATCCAAAGCCGGACATGGGTCGACGCGGCATGGGCAACGACGAGATATTGTCCATGAACGCGTCCGCGCCACCCCTTGGATAGTCGAACGACTGCTCCAATGAGGTATCAGGTGACATCCCTGGCGACATTGGCGTGTCGCGATCACGGTCCGATCTGCCGTAATGAAAACCAATCGAATTGAGAGGCTGTGACGCTGTCCGTGAATGTGGAGGTGCAAACGGTGGCGATGTAAATGAAACGGAGCTGTTTGGCGATGTGGCAGCGCTCGAGGGCGTTGTGGGGTTGGATGGTGCACGTGTCCGACCTGACCATGACGGACTCGTCACCGATGACTGCAAATGCAAGCCAATTAGCCATTCGCAAACGACAGACGCATAGAAGCAACACAGGTCATGTATGCACACATACCTCGTTATCACTTGACGATGATCCGTCGACACTCCTCCGCCGACTCGCTGGTGCAGGGCGTTTCGCCCAACTGGACGGTGCACTCGACAGCGGTGTCGTTCTCTGCCGTCTTGACGAATCAAACGCGGAAGGGGGTCCGCTCTGCAACGGCGTCTTGGGAGGCACACTCGGAGGGCGGCTAGGCACTTTGGACGTCCCAGCAGAGCCCTGGCTCGACGACCGCGACGCCGACTTACGCCGTGCAAACGGGTGACGTCCGCGGACATTTGGAAAAGTCACGTCGTCGCTGTCTCCCCCGTCACTTCCTTCCTGTGGTGAGTCATCTGCACTCCCCTGCGTATACCGTGGCGACGACGGCTGTTCTGACGACTGGGTCTTGCCTGGCGACTCGCGCGGACTGTTCTTGGTGCGCTCGGCGATAAACTGAAGGAGGACTTGAGGTGTGACTTCAATGCCTGGGTTGCTCGCGAGGAGCGCGCGAAGCATTTCCATCTCGGAGTCGGTGAGGAGGTCGACGTCATTATAGAGGTCGGAGAATTCGCGGATGACATCTGGGAGTGCGCCTGCTGGTATGGTGGATTCTTGGGCCTGGTTGAGACGCGACAACGGGTGGGAAGAAAAGATTCGGATGAGGTCTTGTTCAATGTCGTGGATCGAGTCTCTGCTACGTCCGTATATCGACTACGCGGCAGCATCGTCACGTAAGACAGAAATGCGACGCGTCAAAAGCACGTACCATGTTGCGGACGCGGTGGGCGGGGGTGAAGATCAGGTAAATTGTACAAGGAGATGTTATAAGAAGGCGATGACCACGAAACCACAAAACCAACACACTTGAAAACCCACATTCCACATTCGGTAGTTCTACATCCACCACCACACAAACCACAACAAGCCATTGTCGATGTCAAGCATTGTCAGTGTCAAAGCTGTAGATATACACATTCACACCCGCGTCTCTATGACACCCCTCGCCATCATCTCGACCGACCCTTCACCGCTTCTCTTTGACATAAAAGTGTAGCATCAAGAAGCTCGCTATCGTGAATGTCGCAAAGAATATTCCCAGTAACGAAAGATTCGGCCACCAAAAAGACTACCAGTTCACCATGCATCAACTCTTATTCATTAAAGTATCTGCAAGGACGCACCTGTGCATGGAGACCAAATATCGACAAAATTGTAGCAGCGGGCACGTCCAACTCAACACCGTACTGCATATCCATCTGTCAGATGTGACGAGAAGAAAGCCGGAAGGGTCTTACCCGAATCTCTTTGAGTTGGAGGTATCGGAGCTCATTGACAGCAAGTGCCTCGAACGCAGCATGGAAAAAGGAGGCTGTGTGAAGCCACTGGAGGAAAGGCGTCACCGTCTCCCTGTTGATGAGCAAGCCGGTGAAGAGAAGGCTATCGACTCATGAGAACCACAAGTGTCGCAAAAACCAAGAAACACGCACTTGAACAGCATAATCAGTGTCCCAACCAAACTCGCTAAGCTCGTGCTCTCAAATGCGATGGACAACAGCAATATCACACTCGCAGTTGTCAAGTTGAACAACACCAGCGTGAGCATGAACTTCCAGAACGCGGGAACTGTGTCAACCAGCCCGACGAGACCGTACACGATACCACCAAACAAGAGGGGTGGAACCAAACGCAATGGGAGGATGTCGAAGAGGACCTATATTCAGGAGAGATTAACATAAAGTGGCCATCCAATGAAGGGAACTTGCTTTGGACGAGAAATAGGTAAACGTTGAATAGTACCCGTTTGCTCTGTGAAAGAATATCAGCATCAAGGCCACTCAGTCGACTCCTACATACCTCTCTCGTATGAACAGAATCCTTTCGTTCGCAAACAACCCTAAACTCGACAAACACGAGAAACCAAACAGCGTCAGTGTAAAGAAGAATATTCCTGTATATATTCCAGCCATTCAGTCACGAGAGAAACCTGGGCACCAAGTGTGACTCACCAAGGCGGTTCTGGAAACCTGCAATGTCATTCCCAACGTTGTGGAAGAAGAGACCGCAGATCACTAGTATCCGAATCAGAATACGCCCAACCGAAGCGGCCTCCGGATACCCGGACGAATGATGAAGCTGACACTCACAAGCCAATGCAATACTGCCCAAATAATGAGCAGTCAACAAAGCGGGGTCCCTATATAGGTTCTTGAAAGCCCTCCCGCTCAAGATCCTAAACTGAGTACCCCAACTAGCGCTGCGCCTTCCTCTCAACAACCCAGTTTCTCCAACGACGTCGCGCATCTCCATCATGCTAACTCTATCGCCATTGTCGTTTATAGTGCCATTAGATAGAGCGCTTATCTCTCCAGGGGCAGAATTAGCACCAGATGGGAGGGCGGGTGAGTTCGCAGAACGAACAACTTCGAATTCGGCGTGCATGCGACGCGCAGTAGAGCTCTTTTCGTATGCAATGACAAGCTTGGCGAGCTTCTCGGATAGACCATGATCCACAGGACTGATCATTCCATTTCTAACAACGTCGATGAGCTGTGATGTCTTTCGCTTGATCGTGGAGCTCAAGCTCATCCGGCGGCTGGACGATAATGGAACACGTGTTTGCAGTTCAGTTTCGTCGAGATTGGAAGATCCGGATAACAGCGCCCGTTCTTCATCAGCCCCAGTGGAGTTCGAAGAAGGTAAACGGGTTGCACTTGAAGAGGGATCCGAAGAGGGAGACTCCAAGTCATCGAAACCGTTGGCCGCGTTGACCGTTAAATCGACTGGGGGAATAAGTCAGGCACGAGGTAACACTATCACAGACAGAAGAACTCACTCAAATAATCTGCAATGTTAAATCCGACAGGACATCCCTTCCCAATGCTATCCAACCACTCGCTGACGCCCTGCACTTCACCCTCAGCTTCCCCATCAAGACCGTTCATGAGCTGAGGAGCCCTAATGGTTCTCATAGGACCCGCCCATACACACCGGCCCTTAGCCAACACAATCAACTCGTCAAACAACGCAACAATTCCGCTCCGAGGTTGATGAATCGTGAGAATGACAGTGCGATTGTAAGTGCGAGCAAGATTGGAAAGCGATTCGATAACGGATTGGGCGTTATAAGAGTCAAGACCTAGTTGAAATGTCCAGCTTTGTCAACGTTGCAAATTTTCAACCACTCACCACTCGTAGGTTCGTCAAGGAACAGAATAGAAGGACTTGTTACCAGCTCACAAGCAATCGAGACACGTCTTTTCTCTCCACCCGAAATCGATCGTTTCCCTGTGAAGGATAGTAAAAGAACAAATGTAAGAAAATCAAAGGGAGGAACAGCAGTGACGGATTCATGCAACAAGGAGAAAAGTTTGTCCGTCAGAGAAATGAAACGACGGACGAATTGTGACTACTCACCGCTGCCACCAATTCTCCTGTCCATGATGCCTCTGATCCCCAGCTCCTCTAACGTGCCATACACTCTCGCGATCTTCTCGTCTTCCGACATTTCTCTCGGCAACCTAAGTAGTGCACTATATAAGACCGTCTCATAAACGGTCAATGTTTCCATCAGTGTGTCCTCTTGATCGACATATCCAGACACACGTCGAACTTGAGAAGGTGTTACCGATCGACCATTGATGAGAATCGAACCGCTGACGGAACCAATCTTGGAGCGATGAGCTAATATATCGATCAAAGTCGATTTGCCGCTCCCGGATGCACCCATAACAGCAGTCAAACTCCCGGGGCGTGCTACGCCGCAAACATCCTTCAACACCTCTAGTCCATTGGGGAGGGTATATGAAAGTGTTTCGAAGTGGACAGTGGCGGGTACATGCTCAGGATGCGAAGGTGGATAAGTCGGGTCCAATGGGAGAGCAATGGGTCCTGTGTGGGAAGTGGGGCGCGTGTGGCCCACGTACCAAAGAACTATAGATGAGGGTACCAGTAAGTCAGTGAAAGACATAAAATCACGCCAATAGCGTACTTGCAACTGTCAGAATGACGATTAATCCGGCACCAGCACTGCTGAGCGCTATCCATTTGGTATTGTCCGGCTTAGCTGGGCGCTACGATTCCAAATGTAATGAAAGATGATTAAGAGTAAGCTTCAAACAAGGACTTGGGTCAAAACACGAAGCCGGGTGACACACTTGATAACCGGGCACTTGAGAATAATGCAAGCATTCTCCGCCTTCGCAGTTGAGTGTAATGTAGGCGTCTCCAAAGATATCGTTAATAAGAGAGTTCATTGCAGGTTCTTCGAATCGACATCCTTGGCCAGTCTTGCAGCTAAATGTCGCTGGTCCACGAATTTCTTCGACAAGAAAGTCCGAAATATCTTGACGACACTTCAGCGAGAGTCGCAGAAGGAAGACAAGATGCCGTACCAACGCTGCCGTCCTCGCCACACAGGAACCTACCAGGTATACACTTGCACTTGATCTTGTCACAGGCATATGCAATGCTGTCCGTATCATAACCTGGTTTAGACTCGGATGTACAAGCCTCGAGACCACAGTAAAACGACTCTT
>JBBPNX010001079.1:0-10910 GCA_038091155.1 Harrya chromipes
GATCAGCTCTCTCATGTCCCGCTCCAGTCCACATCCCGAGAACCCCAACGGCACTCCCGATTCCACCAACCTGCACGGCTTCACTCGACCATTCTGGCGCAGACGCTCCCGGCAGGTTCGATTCCTGGGTGCAGGTGTCCTAGACAGTCAATCGTCAAATCATTCACGTGTGGGGCCGTCAAAGAAAAGCGACGACGTGACTCACCATCTGCCACCTCACTTCTCCTCCCCCAATAAGTTGCACGCTTCCTCTGACTGCTCGTCCGTCCTCCAATCCACGATCAGAACCGATGGCAGAACCCGAGAAATGAATGACTGGTGGAGGACGGAAGTACCTCCTCAAGACGCTTTTCCCGGGGTGTCTATCACTAGGTGTGCCGTACATTATTTCGTGTTCGGGTTCGGTGTCGTAGACAGGCATCAGGCCCGCACGCGAATACCCAGTGATCTGTAGTTCCATGGGGATAATACGACACGCTTCTGGTGTGCTGCGAGTGGGAAACTTGGTGGAGTCGAGCTATTGACATGCGCCCAGAAGATATTCAAAGCAGAGAGACCGAGTACATACATTGATACTGACACAGGCGAAGGTCGTATTAGTGTCTCCCGATGCGCATATGAACGGGCAGCTGCAACTCACATAATAGCTCTCTGTAATCCATCTAGCACACGCAACGTCTACATCGTCGCTGATCACACTCTCAAATAGCTCCCTCAGGTTCGCTTCCACGACGATCCGCACGCTCGCGAGGTATGTATAGTCGGGTCTGAGATGATATGGCTTGATCAAACGCGGAGAAACCGAACTGGGTGGGCGACGCGGGTTGGAGCGACGTGTCCTGCGTCGCGAGGACCTAAGGTCTGTCGACATGCCGCGATGCATATACCGTGGTCATGAACGACTCGGAAAGAGCGAGATTGTTCAGTGACACGGAACGTTCAGGATGACCTCGGGGGCGAAGCGCCAGCGCCATTATGCATCGTAATACATCAGGAAAACGGGCTTGTAACGTTACTGTTTGACAGCTCTTGGTGCAAGTTTTCCTCCAATCACAGCTCTCAAAATCAAGCCAAGCGAGCCTTAGCGAGGTATTACGGGAATATTTCTCGCTTGAGTGCTCATCGAGCACTCGAAGAGCGCTTAGAAAATGCTGATGCCTAGCCTCTTCGAGGTCGCTTGAATTTCCGAGTAGATCGAACCGAAGCGACAGACAAATTCCAAGGTTGTTCATTGACGTGAATTGAAAAGAATCCCCTGGTGGAAGAGCTTCCAGTAGTCCCAGCTGTGCTTGACGTCACTAGAGGAACATGTCACCTAGCGAGTCAGAGATACACACCATGACGAGCCACCAACTTCATAGTACCATTGGCCCATCTCAGAAGAATATTTTTCCGATCAGTCTGTCACGGTCTTGATGGCGCTTGATGGTGATCTATATACAAGGTGAGACTCGAAATCTGCTACTAGTCCAAGGAGTCAGGAGCATTGAAGTTGTCGGCGGACATGGAAAAGTTTCAACAGAAGAGATTGTACTAGAGTGGAAATCCTAGCTTGAACGGACACTGGCCAGTGTCAGAAACCTGGCGATTCCTGCCAAGAGGTTTAGCACGCCGCCTCAGAAAATGTTTTTATGTAGAGCTGGGGTGAATGCTGTAAGTATCCCGAGCCATCGGGGCCATGTGCTGATTTCTCTTTTCTCCTTAGACTCCGTCGACAGTGGTACTACGTGTTCGTCGCTCTAGAGGAATTGTGAGCATCACCAAGGAGTCCAATTCGAATTCACCTGCTTCAACTAATGTTTCTGTATAGGCAGCACAACATGCGTCTCCTCGTCCACTCCTTTTCACTAGCGATTGGCATTGCTTGCGCGTCCGTCAGTGCCTACAACCCTCAAGCTCATGTTCAGCAACCCTATGAGATAGCGACAGCTGCCTCCGCATCTTATACCAGTCCTTCCAGTCATGATGATGTCATTTCAACACCTCTCCCTAATGTCGCCCAATCAAGCTCCTTTGGCGTGCAATTTCAGACTGGACTGGTTCATGATGACCAGACCAACGATGTCAGTCAAGCTGAAATTCCCAGCCCTGGTGCAGCGCTCCTTTTCCTCTCGGGTAAAGCATTCGCCGAGTCGAACTCAGATGCACTGGCCATGTCAAACGAAACCACGGACATTGCTGATGGGTCGGTGGGTAGGAGCCGAGGTGGAGGTGTTGATGGTACTAATGGACTTACTCGCGCCCTACCTAGTGTCGGTAGGGGCCTCGTTGCTGGTGTGTATTACTCTATCATATGAGCGTGACACGTAGTAACACAGATGCAGTCTTCACCTTCACCTGCTTAGAATCCCTACTATCCTATGCTATGACTGGTAAAACCCCGCTCGGCTTGGTGTCGAGCAGGATCAAAAGCGTTCGTTAGGGTACTCTCTCTCTCTACGTTTCACAGAACATCCACCCACGGTTGACGCTCTAATTGTAGTGTAGATTTCAAATAATTCTCGACGTACCTCCATCATCCCTGTCGTTCGTTTTTACTCCGGATTCCCGAAATAAAAAACCCTGCATCCAAATGGCTTGGATAATTCATCATCAGATTCCGTTGTGCAAGCCACAAACCAGGTTGAAAACACGATGCGGTACAAAGAAGCCGAAGCGTTTGAAATATCCAATCACCTCCAGGTGCGACCTAACGTCACAAATGATGGCTATGGTCACGGAACTTGACCGGTGACCACCCAGCCACTAGCACCGTGAATCCTCTCATGATGATTGCTTGAATCCAGAGCTTCCGATGCGCTTTTGGTACGGTCTCTGACCATATCTACTATCTCATTTCCCTCGGATCTGGAAATCACTGAGGCCAATCGCATCCCCTGATGATTGACTGGTTCATCAGACGCTAATTGTACAATCGCCGTCCACTCATCAATTGCCCAGCGGCAGTCAGATGACTGACCTGGCATGTGATCACCGGCAGCCGATGATGCTGCTCTCCTCTTGCGGCCTAGGCCAGTAAGCCGGCCATCACGGAATTTTCCCTGCACAAGTCATGATTGTCAACTGTTTTCCCTGAACCGATCAATTGGGTGGGACTAACCAGATGTTTGTTAGTTCCGTGCAGTGAATTCACACATATATTGATGAGTCGAGTAAGCGAGAACTTGTCCTAGACAAACCTAAGCTTAGCTCTAGCCTAAGCAGGTCACATGGACCTCCTTCCAATAGTTGATGCCACCGCCCAGTGAAACATCTATCAACCGGAGTCTGCTAGAATTCTGATTATGATGAGATCAGCTTTTACCCACTTTCATTTGCGATCACATCGCTTGCGTGTTTGAACCCACTTGACTTGAGCCCCTTGCCGGCGGTATTACCGCAGCATGTACATACAAAATCCCTACCACACCTCATTTTGATTTTTTTTTGACAGACTATGCCGTGTTCCCGACTGACTTGAGTTTGCCGCCGGCACCTGAAAGTTTGGAAAACTCTTCACCCACGACGCCACCGCATCACCATTCTTATTACGACAAATGTTGAATCTGGGAAGCGGAGACTCACGAGAACGTTACATTCTTATGATGTGCGTCGGCTGTTTCCAAGCACACGTCGATATTATCGGGACTGTGAAGAAGAAAAGAAAGTGCTCCGGACAAACGGCCCTTGGCAAGCTTGGCCACACTGCGGTATATAGGCAAAACTGTAGAGAACGCACCGATACAATGATTTGGCCGATTCTTTTTTTTTTTGACGAATTCCTGCCAAGCATCCCCAGGGAGCCTTAATGTTCACAGTCGGCCGAAAGCGAGTCTCTTGTTCACAGCCCAATTGAAAACATATGGGAAGGGACAGCATGTTTAACCGACCCCGTCAACTTGGCAGGCTTGACAGTGGATAGAAAGTCGCAGACTTGCCGCCGGCACGAACCAGGGACGGTACACGTGTCCTCGAAAATCTCAGGTGGCTCCAAAATAATGGCCCATCAGTAGCTTCGGAAAGATCCGTAGCCGTACGCGGGAAACCTTGTAAACATGGATGCACTGTGCGATCGTTCGATCCGTTCGAATCAAGGTGTCATCCATTCCGTATAGTATCAGCAGGTCCATTGTTCCAAATTCTGCATTTTCACCTTCAAGGCGACCTAGTACACGCCGGGAACCATCCGGTATCTGACCCTTTGCGAATAAATGTCCCATTCCTCTCGAAAGTGCGCCCGCAAGAGCGCATCCTCGTGTTGACACCGTGCGTAACTCAGCACCCACCCCAACACGTTTTGCATTGCCCAAATGCCAATGACAATTCTCCCAAACACCGTCTCGAGCCAGCCACAGCGATGCGTGAACGAGCCTGGGCTGGCGATGATGAGGGACATGCCGAGCGCGCTTAGCATCCCGAATAGATACCCCGGATGTCGGACGATCGCATAGGGCCCTGTGGTAATGAGTTTGTGGCCCTTTCGAACAGCGAGCTGATGCGTGAAGTGCGGCCCCAGAGCGCGAAAACACCAGAGACGTCCCAGACCACCGATGGCGGCGAGGACAGACCCAAGGAAGAAGTAACAGTTGATGCTGGGGGTGGGTAGCTGGCCAGAGAGCACTAATCGAGAGAGTATCTCGGAGGAGAATGCGGAGGGATAATTGGTGGCGAGTACGACAACCGACTCGGCGATGCATGGAATGGATGCGGAGATCTATGCATCAGGACGGTCAGTTCGTGGTGTCACATTGCACGTTCATAGTAGGAAACCATACTCTGTGCAAAACTGGAAAGAGAGCTGGGCATATATGTTCATAGAAGGTGCCGTATACTCGCTCGGATTCGTCAGGAGGGGCATTGGGGGATATGAAGGATATATTGAAGAGCCAAATGGACGGAAGGAGGATAGGGATTTTGAGGAGCGACATATTTGCCGTTGGCGCAGAGCTATAATACAGATGGTGGATGAATTCTGGCGGCTAAATGCCTGCAGATTTTATGTATGCCATGGGCGTTTCGTACACGTGATGGCCTTCAAGAGGATCATCGTTCCGGTCAGCGCACCAGACTACCGGAAATAGGAAATTGAGGCCCACTGATAAGTCCTTCCATTGTGGAGCCGCCGGTAACTCAATGATAAAGGGATGTGACAAACTGCCCACCATCAGCCTCACTTGCTTTCCAAGTTGAGACGGGCGTGATGAACAAGGTTCCGGAGAAGTTGATAGTAACGACCCAAGGCGAGGCCTTTCGAGCGACTGTTCAAAATGCACGATATGGTCCCCCGTCGGCGTGCAGCCGCCGGCATGAGGATTGAGCCTGAAAAAACGTCAAACGTTGCGCATGCTTCATTACCCGTGAAAAACTCAAATCCAGCAGCACGTTCTGAGTTCCGTGAGTGTCGCAACACCTTGGAACGTGCCTTGGATGCTGTATGGATCTTGGCGAGCGACTCGTCTTAAGATAGCTTGGTTTTGCATCATGATCCGGGTCGGTCATGCAGGGTCGTCTGCGAATGGGAACAAGGAAAATAGAAAGCAAATAATAACTGACATAATAACTTACCGATGTGTTATCTCCTTTTAGTTTTCCGTGTGGCAACAAATCTTCCTCTATACCGTGCATCGATCGGGTGCGTGTGTTCGTGTACCGGATCCACACTGTGGCTGTAGTCGCCTCTGGCAAGTCCGCATCGCCGAGAGCGTCTAATCTCGAGTTCGCACGAATGATGCTTATATGTGGAGCGGCAGCCTGTGCGGGTCGACGGTCTCGAACCTCGCTGTCATGAGGAACTAGACGTCCAACTTGAAGTTCAATCTAAAGCAAGTCGAAGAGGAGACGAGATCATGTCAAAAGCCCTCGAAGATCCGGTCCAAGTTGGTGGGTGAGCGCTACCGTGCCGGATCTTTTGAACGACGTGCAAATGCAGCCTGAGCCCCGGGTGCGACAGTTTGGCCCGTCCAGCGCTCTTTCCACGTCATGTAACGCTCGTTGCAGCGCTTTGGCCTCGTGGCTGAGCAGTGTTACGCGCTCGCTTGTTACGCATTGACAAGCTCGCAGTGATGGGTCAAACTCGAAGTTACAAAGCACGACTCGTTACAGAATTCTAACCGTAACGATTATGTAGCCGACCTAAGTCCAACTTAACGGCCGTCATCACTGGCCGAGATTCGTCAACAGTAGGGGGCGCGGCCCTATCTGATCAACGTGCCGCTGCTTTGATGGGAGGCAGAATACTAGTATGTGGCAAAAAGGTGAGTTCAGTATACGGCATTATCGACATTCCGACCACACCAGGATCCACGTGCATCACTTGGTATGATTCCTAGGCCGGACACCGCCCATGATATCGCGCACCGGGGATTTTTATTAACTCCGAGGAGGATGGTATCCATTATGACCATGGTCACATCCACAACGAACTCCGGATCCCTTCGAGTTTTTGTAAGTGCTTTCCTTGATCTAGTGACCACATGCGCGTCCTGATGGCAAGATAAGAATGTAGGCACATGTCATCGCCATGGCCAAGACCCTCACTTCCAGGGACTCCGGTACATGCGCACGAGTCCTCGTTTTTCCATCGTGACTCTTTAGATTCTCCTTAGTATCGATGGTTATACCCATCGGCTTGGCACGGGCTTTGCTGTTGCAAATTTCCGACCACTACGGTGAGCGATATAGTAGTTCAACCTCAACGCGCCACAAGTGTCCTCCGCCACGCCCTACTTTCCGTTCAACGAGCCCAACAGCCTGGCTGGCCGCCCTCGTGTTGGAAGACGTCCGCAAGTACACCGCATCAAAGGTGTGGACCAACTCTTACTGTGCAACATGGCACTCATCGTCACCACAGGGCTCCTTGGTGTCCACGTTTGGGGCAAATTTGTTCTCGGGCGCGGATAAGCGGACGTTGACATCTTTCCCCCCTGTTCTGCAAGCGACAACATCGCGCACACGAGGGCAAGTGCTTGATTCAGATGCTGACGAGTGCGCATGCGATCCAATCGTCATTTACACTGTTACGCGCTCGGCATCATCTTACCGGGTACGATGAACGTATGTCGGCCATCATACTCCCAGTTCTCCTACTAGGTGGTCCCCGGCCGTTCATTTCACCATCCAACCCTTGCAGAAGCACTCAATAATACACTCGTATCGGCTCATTTTTCCTTTTTCTTCAAGTTCTACAAACAAGCTCGTACTTCGGTGCAGATAGTAGGACACGGCGTTGTTTCCCTCGTGTCTTTTCCGCGTACGGCGAACATGTGCTCGTGCGTTAGGCGTATCGTGTGGACGTGATGGCTTGTCTTGGATCCTCGCTCGGTGCGTACCAGACGGCCATCCTTACCATTGGTGGACCAAGAGCCGTTTATACCCAGCCCACTCTGTAAAAAAAAATCTCGGAATCTAGGGCTTGCGAAGATGTCACATAGAAACAGGCTGAGGCGGGACCCCACCGTCAGTCCCGTTCGTGTGTCCGAAGACGTTCATTTGATGCTTTTCTTCGATATGCAACGTGAGTGACTGCGACACGTGCTATAAAGCGTACATGTCACAGTGAATGCCATTAGAAAATGCAATATAAATGTCCGGCGATCGTACATCACAAAGGGATCGTCATAGTCAGAAATGCTGTACTGCCACTCGAGGTCCTTTCCTCTTTGTACCTCTGGCAGAAACGTTGGAAACCGGCAGGGTTCATCAGACGTGTTGGAGATTCGCCATCGCGAAATTTGTTGAGGAGGTGGTTAACGTACATCGACGCGGTTTCCATCGCCTCGAACGAGAGAGATTTGCCGTCTTGACGCATGACGGTCACCTACACGATGTTCAAGCCCGGCGTAATATAATTCAGAACGAGACGCACCGTGCCAATACATCCCGCTCTCTGCCACCTGAGCGGTCATCATCCATATCAATCAGTTCGACACGACGAGAACCGAAAAACACGGTGCGCACATTGCCTCTGGATGACCCGTACTCGGGTGCGTCATCAAGCGCGCAGCGAGTTGGTTGTCCAATCCGGGATCACGTATCATCGAAGCGGGATCCGAGGGGTGATGTCGGAACAGGACGAGTGGGAAGCCGACTTGTTGGAAAAGTGGGCAGGGGATGCCCTGCGTGTGTATTGCGTGGGATGCGTCGATGACCCTGGCTTCGAACGCGCGTGCGCCATGTGCTCGGTCGGCGTTGCAGGCAATGGTGACCCCCATGACTTTGATGGGCCGGGTTGGGAGAAGATTGTGCTGAGGGAGTGGTGCGGGCTGGCAGGTCGTTTTGTGATACGGCCAGTCAGATATTTGGCACTCGTTGGACTACAGGGTAAAGTTGGAAAGAAGAGAAGTATGTCGGGTGGGTCCGTGCGAAGCGTAGACAAGGAAAGCGCCCGACGTACACAGTAAATGGCGATTTTGCAGCGAGAACAACGCATAAAAGTTGTCCAGTCGCCTTCCTGACGACAGCGAGTACATCTTACGCTCGAGTTTGACCTGGAAGGCATCAAGAGAGAACAAGGAGTCAACTAGTCACGAGCGGTACTTTATCAGGGGCATTCAAGTTTGTGAAAGTGGTATTATTCCCATATATGGTGAAAAACAATGTCGCCTGATGGCCTGACGCCATGCAGCCAGGGTCAAATGTATAGACCGGCACTTTGTCGGGACTCCCCGAGACCTTTGTGGAACTCGGGACTCCGATGCCATGGGGCGTGTTCATTGTCTCGATGCTTACAGTTTCCCCGCAAGTGGACCCGATCAGAGGCGTACTAATAGTGGGCTATAAAGACAGGCTGGCCCGTACTACCGCCGCGCCATGAGGCCCAAGAGAACCGAGCTCAACTTGACTTCTGACTTTGATCTCGAAAGCCATTGTGGAACTCGTCCAATTTCAGGAAACGATGGCATGGTGTCGTGTTGTGGCGGTCTTACTTAGAAACGCGGATACGACTGCGGCGAGTATCACGATTGCCGCATCCCCCGACACTATTTACTTCAAGTAGTATAGTCAGCACTATGGGTGACGACATTGACCTCCAAATGGGGTCTTGCCAATAGTCCGCCAATGAAAGGCGTACGAAGAAAGAGCGGATCCGATGTTGGAACTGTCGCCCGCTATGGGATGGTTGACTCATTTGATGCGGCATGTGCTGGCGATAAGACGCGGCCAGGAGTCACGGTGGGACCTCGCCCCGCGCTCATATGTAATCGTGGAAGTTGTGCTGCTTTCCCATGCCTGGGACCCGAGATAAAACTGGCAGGTAAGCGCTTTTGCACTTTGCATCGGCACACCACCATGGCGTCGAACGACACGCTTGACATCGACTTGGTCGCCCGTCAAGGGCTTGAAAAGCTCGGGTACATTCAAGAAATGACCAGGGTGCGTATTGCCTACTACTTACCCTCTTCCTCGGTTGCAAAAGAAGCTTCTTTCCGTAGTCGCGAGGCTTGTTCCATATCCTTTTCAGTAAGTTCTATTCGACGAGCGTGTCCCCCCTCTTGCTCATCATCGTTGTGTCGCCCGTGTGCAGTGACACTAGGTTCGACTGACATTGCTTCCGGTCTTGAGCAACAACTGACATCACACTGCTCGCGATCGCAGCCATCATGGCAGTCCGTGAGTCGCGGTACACCTATGCGTACTTTTGTGTTGACATGGATATAGCTTACGGTCTTGCTGCCCCGATCGCCACCTCCCTCGCCGCAGGTGGTCCGGCCGTGATCCTTTGGGGGTCAGCATTTCCAAACCAGTCTTGAGGATACCGCACTGACACGCGCTGCTCCAGATGGGTCCTTGTTTCTTTGTTGACTCAGACGCTCGCACTCTCCCTGGCCGAGATTTGTTCCAAATACCCAACTTCGGCAGGCGCATACTATTGGTGCTATCGTTTGGCTCCACCTCAGTACAAGCTGATTGCCTCCTGGATCAACGGATGGCTCAATCTGGTCGGAAATTGGACTGTCACGTTGAGCGTCACGTTTGGTATGCCTCCGTCTTGTCTTCCGACACACCGTTCGCTTACTTGATACATCTCGCAAGGAACGGCTCAACTGATTGTTGCCGGCGTAGGCATTTACTATCCCGACTGGGTAGCGACTCCCTGGCAGACATGTGCGTGTCCTCGTTTGAAACTCATTCTTTACTCATCGTTGTTTAGACCTGATTTTCCTTGGTGTCACCGCTGTTGCGTGCAGTTTTTGCTTGTTCTTCAACAAGTTGTTGCCAAGCATTGATGTACGTGATGCTTTGGTTGTTTTCCCGCGTTTGCAAACGACTGGTGCCTAGATTGCTTGCGCTTGTTGGACTGGCCTTGGTATCATTGGTAAATATGTCTGGTTGGGGTGATACCCTTGAGCTCACGCGAAGGACAGTGATCCTGATATGTGTGTCCGTAAAGGCGGCCGCGGGTCGCCGGTCAGTGTCGTTTGCGTTGGGTGGATTCGAGCCCGCTTCTGGTTGGCCCGCTGGCTGGTCCTTCTTCATCGGTCTTCTTCCGGTAAGTAACCCCATGTTTCAGGATAGAATGAACGAGTTTATACGTCTGCTGGACGTCGATAACTAGCCCGGTACGTCGAATCCTTATGTCAATATGTTATTGTTCATCCTCCCGTTCAACAGCCTACACGTATTCCGCAATTGGCATGAGTAAGTGCAGATTACATATTTTCGAATCTCCGTCTGATCACTCGAGATAGTTGCGAGCATGGCGGAAGAGGTGCACAACCCTTCCGAGATCCTTCCAAAGGCAATTTCACTGTCAGTACCGATTGGAACGATTTGGGGTGTCATTTTCCTCCTTCCTATCCTCTTCACATTGCCTGACGTCAGCACGTTATTGCAAGGTATGTGTTTGTATGGTGGAATATACGTTCCTGGTTGTTCCTAAGCGCATTCATGGGTCGTCAGTCAGCTCCGGTCAACCGATCGGCGTCATGTTC
>JBBPNX010001080.1:0-10907 GCA_038091155.1 Harrya chromipes
AAAACCGACCGCTGCTTTCCTCGCCCCATATTCCCTAAACCAGACGCAGAACCCTTTCAGCTAGACGGCCTAGCCCTTGAGGTATAGAGAGTTAGAGATGCCATCAAGGACCCCCACTACCCAGAAGATTACGACCCCGCCGCCCTTAGCTTCCACACTTTGCATGCCAACATCCCTTGGGAACAGTTTAGAGTACTCTCCACAGATGAACTAGTGGGAAGGATTGCCAAGAGTTGGCTTTGGACTAACAGCATCCATTTCAAATCAGATTACAAGAGATGTCTGGCAGCAGAAGTAGGAGAGTAGAGAAACAGTTGTCCCCCTCCTAACACCCCCTTGAGAAGAAGAAGCGAAACACCAGAGTGGCTGAAAGAAGCACCAGTTGTTAAAAAAGACCCTGAGCTGATCATAATACCCTTACGGCTCCCATCCCCTCCTCGCATTCTAAAGCGAGAAAGATCTGAAGATTTGGATGACACAGATCCAAATAACTACCTACCTCTGGCCTATGTAGCAGAACGAGCCAGGAGACCTAAGAGAGTTCAAACAGAATACTTCAACGACAGATACGCTTACAATCATGACTACCCAAACTTACAGGCCAAAAATGTACTTAGAAAACCCAAACGTCTATGATTGATTACCTTACCTTCCTTTTCATCTTCTCAACTCTAGTTTTCCTAGGACATGCTTATATCTTCGCCAAGCTTACATACCCTCTTCTTTCTCACCTCTTATGCAACAAGTATCCCCTTTTCTTTACGCTCCAGTTTTCAAAATAAGGACTCAGAGTAGGATTCGTTGTACCTACCCACATTGACAATTTTGGAGTTAGATACTCCCTTGACGTACAACAGAACCCTTGGCACCAAGAAGAACCCACTGCCAAAAACACCTGAGAAGACGACGAAGAAACTTTCGTTTACCCACGAGAGGAACTCCCAGCCAAGTGGCAACCAGGTACTGATGAAGCAGCTTGGAACGTAGCTACTGATGATTGGGGTAACCCACTTATCCACGACGACCAAGAAATCCCCACAGTAGTAGAAGTTCCTTTTCCCCTTGCTGAAGAACTTCCTACAGTAGACGTAGTCATCGAAGAGTTTTGAATACACTTTTCCTTTAAACCCTTTACTATCATGTCTCAAAAACTCGTAGAAGCTATGGATGACGACACCCTGTCTTGGGAAGAAAAGATGCAAGTCATCAAAGAAGAATTCTCTGCAATGATGGTGAATAACAGATATCTCCAACAAACCATCGCCAAACAAGCAACTGAAATCGCTGCCCTTACGAAAGCAGTCACACAAGGAAAAACACTCTCATGATCAAGTGGAGGAACATCACGAAAGATAGAAGTCTTTGCTGACCCTGGGGAATATGACGGAACCATTGGTAAATTCAAAGAATGGTGGTCTAAGATTAGAGCATGGCTTGACATTAACAGCACTGCCGTAATCCCACACTCATATGAAGCAGTGCTAGTGGTTCTCTCATGACTAAAAGGACCAAAAGCCAGACCCTTTGCCCAAACCTGCTTAGCATGAGGACAAACCTATGATTGGACAACACTCAAAATAGACGTACCTTCCCTATTCCAAGCCGGAAATCAGAAAGATTGGGCCTGAGCTCAATTAAAGAATTTCTGGCAAGGAGCCATGAGAATCGACGACTTCATAGTCAAATGGGAATCACTCTACCAACAAGCCGGAATCGATGATTCTCACACAACAGCAATTCTCAAAGCAAATGTGAGAAAAGAAATCATTGAATACATCATAAAAGAAGGACAACAGCAGGACAAGATCCCCACTTACCTTGACATAATCCGACAGGTTGGAACAGCACAGGAAACAGTCTCCCTGATCCATGGACAGAAGTCCTCATAGAAGTCATATGGACAACCGAATAATTACCCATCCCGGAAAGATCCCAACGCAATGGACATTGACACCATACAACGTAACACAGCATGCGACAATTGCTGAAAAGACGGACATGGGTTGCTTGGTGGTTCTCACAAGAAGGACTGCGGAAACCGCTCTAGATCCGCATGAAGCACGGAAGTCAAAGAAGAAAGTTCAGAAAAGAAACCGAACCTGAACACGAACCAAGACCCTTTCCACATCGTATGAGGCATGTCCTATGAAGAAATAAAAGCCTATTTCTATGATATGAAAGAAGTTTCCAATAAGGGAAAAGCCAAAGCGGGATGAATGAAGAACTGGGTGTTCATCTCCGCAATATCTATTCAAATTGATTCTTTCCATTAGCTACCTTTGAACTTGAGCCTGTATATGATACAATGCCAGAGGGGATTCAGGTTAATCCTGAACTCGGTTGGGGCTTTACGCCGACGTTTAATTCCTCTCACAAAATAACAAAAAAAGAATTGACTGAAATGGAAATCCCAGATGAGATCTTTGTGCCAAACATGAAGATCAATAAGGAAATATGCATGAACCTTTCAATCTCCCCTTTGGGACAAAAGAACTTTATGAATGCCATGGCACTCCTTGATTCTGGAGCTAATGTGGTCTTTATCGACAAATCATGGGTTGAAAGAAACCAATTTCCGATCAAACCCCTGTTATGACCTATACCTGTGTTTAATGTGGATGGCACGAAGAACTCTGCTGGAAGCATTACACATTATGCTGACCTAATCATCGACTATAACAGACACAGAGAACGTGTCACTGCGGAAGTCACTAATCTAGGGAAAAACAACCTCATTCTTGGATATACATGGCTTAAGAAACACAACCCTGACATCAACTGGACTAATGGAGAAGTTAAACTCACACGATGTCCACGTTCCTACTATTTATTACAAGAAAGAACTGCCTTCCTTCGCTCTATTGAAAAGAAAGAAATCAAAAATGGTTATGCTACTCATGAGAACCACTCTGCGATTCCTAACGTAATGGAATTACCTGAGGAGGAAAAGAAAAAGACACCCAAAGAAATGGTCCCCAAACAATATCATGAATTCCTTGACATATTTCAACAAAAAGAATCCAAATGAATCCCTCTAAGAAAAGTATGGGACCATGCTATAGAACTAAAAGACACGTTCAAACCTAAGAAGAGACAGTTAATTCCACTCTCGCAAGCAGAACAGGAAGAAGTATCTATGTTCATTGATGATCAACTCGCTAAAGGATATATCTGACCCTCTGAGTCTGAACAAACATCACCAGTCTTCTTCGTCCCAAAAAAGGATGGAAAGAAATGAATGGTGCAAGATTACCGATACATCAATGAGCATACTGTTAAGACTAACTACTCACTACCACTTATCTCACAGCTTGTTGACAAGCTCAAAGGATCTAAGTTATTTACAAAGATGGATCTTCGATGGGGCTACAACAATATACGCATCAAAGAAGGAGACGAATGGAAGGCTGCCTTCTCTTGCTTCTGCAGCACTTACGAACCCATCATTATGTACTTCGGTTTATGCAACTCACCTGCCATGTTTCAATGTATGATAAATGAGATCTTTGCCGATATGAAAGGAGTCTGCATCGTCTATATTGATGACATTATGATATTCACCAAAATGGATAACCAAGAAGAACATGATAAAATAGTAAAAAGAAGTCTTACGACAACTACGCGAGAATGATCTTTATCAAACCTGAAAGATGCTATTTCTCTTGCAAAGAAGTTGAATCCCTCGGCATGATTGTAGGGACGGAGGGCATCTCCATGGACCAAGAAAAGGTCAAAAGCTATCCTCGAATGGCCCATTCTGTGAAACGTAAAACAAGTTTGATCATTCCTCGGACTTGCCAACTTCTATCAATGCTTCATCAAAGACTATGCCAAAATTGCTTGATGCTTACATGACCTCACAAAGAAAGACACACAATTCCTTTGGTCAACCCAATGTGACGAAGTGCTTGAAACACTAAAGAAAGCATTCACTACAGCTCCCATACTCGCATTCCCAGAGAATGATTGCCGATATCGCTTAGAAAGCGACGCTTCTGATTTTGCCACTGGAGCTGTGCTCTCTCTCGAAAAGAAAGGAAAATGGCACCCTGTCGCTTATTCCTCCCACACTGTGACACCAGAAAAACGTAACTATCCAATAGCGGATAAGAAAATGCTGAGTGTTATCTGATTGCTAGAACTATGGACACATTACCTCGAATGTACCCAACATGAGTTTGAAATATGGAACGATCATCAGAATCTTCAATGGTTCATGACATGACAGGACCTCAATCACAGACAAGCATGTTGGGCGCAATACTTATCTAGGTTCAATTTCAAATGGTGCCATAAAGCTGGTATCACTATGGGAAAAGCCAGTGCCTTATCAAGAAGGGATGATCATACAGAAGGAATAGAAGATGACAATAAAGGAATATTGGTCATACCTCCTGAACAAATACGAGTCATGATCAAAGACGACAGAGACTGTTACGGATTTCTGCGGTTTGCAACAGAAACCGGGATTGTATACTACGCCCTCGTAAGACGGTAGCCTGCACATTCAAACGGGGCTATTTTCGTTTCTTTTTGATTCATTTCATCAAGGATTAGCCGTTTGCTAATGCCTTTGGACACTTATACGGATTAGCTCTTCATTTCGCTAATCACGGACATCAGGCTATACTTATGATAGCCTTTCAGACTTCCTTCCCCCGGGGATATTAGGACTCCGCTCGTGGATCCTTGAATAGACCCTGACGCATGGAGACTGTGCATCCCGATTGGATCTCACTCCATTTGGTATTGCCTTTTTACACGCTAACGGAACTCCGTTACGCGTCTTTCCTGTTACACGCAACGCATTTGGTTTCCTTTTACACGCTACGCGTCGGTCCATGATACGCGACACACACTCCTTCCTTATTCGCGCACGTGTCTTTCCTTTTATGCGTACACGTTCGCATTCTTTCCTATTTCGGAGTACCCCTTCCGCCGAGCCATATGCTCGACTGTACTGTACCACGCGGTCTCCTTCCCTCTTGGATGGATGACTCGACCCTTATCTTGATACATCCCCTTACGGGACATATCCGCATACGGACACTGGACTCTTAGACAGTATAAATACCTGTCTCTCGTATTGTAGCTCCCCAGCTAATTCTACGCACTTCTGCCTGGATTGTGGTTCCTTCAAGTGTTATCTCTGAGCTAGAGACCTCTTGTCGTATTCGACTTCGACGCTCTTCGAGTCTTTCGCTCAGTCTTTTTGTCACCGTTGCTTGGACAAGTTCCTCAGTCCATCGCACACGCGTAACAGAGACCGTCTTGAGAAAAGAATCAGAAGTTATGATCTTATGTAAAGAAAAGAACATATGCGAAGAATGTAATGGCATGCTCTATACTTCTGACGGACGATTGTATGTATCAGATGATGAAGAACTAAAAATGGATATACTACGCTTACACCATGATTCTCCTATCGCCAGACATCCCGGACATGAGAAAACACTTGAACTTATCTCACGGTCATATTTTTGGCCTGGACTCTCCAAGCTATGCAAAGATTATGTATCACGATGTGAACAATGTGCACATTTCAAAGGGACAAATCAAGCACCTGCAGGAAAATTACAACCTTTAGAGGTCGCTGATGTCCCATGACAACACATTTTTGCCGATTTCATCACAGACTTACCCCTTTCCCACGGTTATGACTCCATTCTCATGGTAGTTGACCGCTTCTCCAAAGAAGTAGAATTCATCCCATGCACCAAGAATACTTCGACTCTTGACACAGCCAAACTCTATATGTATAACGTATGGAAACATCATGGTCTCCCTTCTTCTATCATTTCCGATTGCGGTCCCCAATTCACTTCACAGCTTATGAAAGATATGTGCAAATGCTTATCTATTACACCTAAACTCTCTACTGCACACCACCCACAAACTGATGGACAAACGGAACATCTGAATCAAGAAGTACCACAATATCTATGCATGTTTTGTATGGAGAATGCTACAGAATGGTCTGATTGGCTGCCACTAGTACAATTCTTGTACAACAATAAGAAACAAAGTTCCACCAAGTTCTCACCCTTTGAAGTCACACGTTCATATCTTCCCAGAATAGGAATTGAACTAAAACAAATGAAGGCTCCTGCCGCTTACGCTTACCTTTCTGACATGCAAACCAAACTAAAACAAACACATGACAACATCCTTGCCTCACAAAAACACATGAAAGAACAAGCGGATAAACACCGCTCTGATGCCCCTATCTATGACAAAGGAGATAAAGTTTGGCTTAGCACTGACAATCTCCGACTTACACATGCATCAAAGAAGTTATCAGAAAAATGGCTCAGATGTTATGAAGTCATATCCATGAAAGGACCCAATGTAGTCAAACTTTGACTCCTACAATCTATGTGCATTGTTACAGTTTTCTACGGTTAGAACGGAACCGGAACCACTCATCAGCCAAAGGATATAGGACGGGACACGTACACGAAAGCACCCCCTTCGTTTTCTTTTTTTAGACTCAGGATTAGCCATTCAGCTAATCTTAAGACTCATTTACAATAGACTTCCATCCCCCGGGGATATTAGGACTCCGATCATGAGTTCCTTGATCGACCCTGAAGCATGAAGGCTGTTTGTCCAGGACGGGACAACACTTCATTTAGTATATTTCATATACACACCAATTGAGTCATTGACGTTATCAGTGACTCATTCCCTTATCTACAGACATTCCCCTTTGGGACAGGATATCCTGATGTGATCCGATGATCCCATCGCTGTACCATTGTCTCGGACAATCCTGATCGGGTCATGTTTGATCCTTTTATTCCTTTTGGTCATTATTGATCCTTCGCCTTCCTCAGACCAATAACCCTCTTCCTAGTTACCTATTTGGGACATTCCCTCCCACCGTTGTCGTATGAACGACATATCTTCCTCTTGACCAAGTCATACCACTTTCCTCTTTCAACCGTATGACTCACCTTTGTAGATAGCATATCTCTGACTCCTTCTGAGTCTTCCCGAACGAACGCGTCAACTCCTTTTGTAGCATTACTACACTTGTCCGAGTAGACAGTATAAATACCCCTCACATGTACAGTAGCACCCCAGCTAATTCTACGCACCACGAATGTAGGATTCTAGTCTCACTCCTAGTGTGATTCAGTTCTGAGTCCCTAGAGACCCATCTCGATGTCTCCTCGAGCTCTTCCCTTAGTTCTGAGTTGCCAGAAGCTAGGATGAGACTTCAGTCCTACATGTTACGTGAGAGCGTACAATCACTAGACTCTATACCAGCTAACTCTTAGGCGGTGATGACTCACCCACGCCTTCAAGCTAGGAATCGAGAACTGGATCCGAAGGCAGCAACGTCCGTTAGGAAGAGGGCCTTGATCCGCGATGCTGAGGGTCTTCGACCGTTAGGGAGAAGTCTCACACCGAGTGGAGTCTTAGAAGTACGCTGAATTGTGCAGAACTAGCTAAGGAACATAGAAGGGGAAGAAGCCCCTTATATACGTAAAGAGATGTGGATATAAAGGGAATCTATCTGGATATAGAAAGCATCCAGAAGGAGAAGCGGGAGTCCATGCAGAAGACCGCACTACGAATACAGGATGTCCCGAGGGAGTCATCCGAAAGAGGAAAGCGGAGAGCCGCGTACGAAAGAGGAAACATACGTAAAAGGTAAAGTGGAGATCTGCGGAATGGAAGGAAAGGAATCCACGGTACCTGTAAGAAGAAGCGGAAAGCCGCTTCCAGAATCAGAGCCACTGATCAGGATAACTCTCAAACCAGCCACCCATCATCGAAGAAGGAATAGAATGATCTATGTCGGGCCAGGAAAAGTAGGAGTCCAAGACGGGGGTGCCGTTGCGTAAGGGAGTCTCGTAAGGTGCAAAAGAAAAAGAAAACATGCCATTGCCGTCGCCTTCTAGAGGCGTCGCCAATAGCCAATCGTCTATAGGGAAATCCGTAACACTACACTTAGCGTAACATGCATCCACCCTGTTGTAAATATCTCATGCATAAAGCCATACAAAGAAAGATTACCTATGCAACTGGTTGATAAACCAGGACCAATCCATGTCACGGAAGATCGTGAGATCGAATATGAAGTCGACTACATATGTGATTCGCGACTGAAAAGAAAAACTCTGGAATACCTCGTCCACTGGAAAGGATACAATGAAGAGGATTGTACATGGGAAAATCATAAGCACCTTGCTAATGCACCTGATTCCATAAAAGCATTCCACCATACCCATCCTTCCTCCTCTAGAAAATTATGTATGACTCAAGCTTCTTTTGACTCACTCTTCTCTCCTTATGAGAATATGACAAACTATGAGTCTATCCCTTTCAATCGCTTGGAACACAGCATTGATCATCTGGAGTCTGATCATCTGACGGGGAGTAGTGTTACAAACATACTTTTTCCACCGACATTCAATCCCTATGATTGCTTCTATTCTTAACAACTTTTGTCACTCTCAAGTTTCATGTCTTTCATGTCACATGACTTGCTGACTAAGGAGGTCTAGACTTTTACCTCTTATCTATAACATCATACCTCGTACTTTACACATGCTCTCTTATCATCCAATAGTGTATGTCTCTCTTATCTTTGCTTACTCATGCTTCTTTATCAGCCAATGGCCTTATCCCCTCTTATCTCCCATGTACAAATAGTTACAAACACCTGTATAGTATATATAGTATGAATGCATCGCTCAAGGAACTTCAGTAAAGTTCTGTTGGGTTTTCCCCTACTTGCTACCTGGGACAAGCCACTTGGTCCCTTTCTCATTGTTTCCCATTCACACCCCTTCACAGCGATTCTAGATCCCTGGTGGGTTTAAGGGTGTTTTACCCAGTCATTGTGTGACCAACCGATGCATCATTGTCATCCTTGGAGGATAACTCCTCAACCCTTGTCATGCGTCTTTAGGTCGCACTCATTGCTCCTGTTCCAATGTGCAGGTGAGTCATTGTTGCTGCAGAACTAGAGCTTTGTCCCTTGTCCTCGCAAGTCTCGTACTCAGTCCTGAGTCCATGGTAGCCTGTTCATGGAGCAACCATAACAAAAACCAGCTCCAACATAATGGCACAACACTTGAAAGGTCCACACCATACACTCCAGAGCGGGATGTTCTCATTGAGCACATGAGCCAAATGTTCTCCATGCTTACAAACTCCATGCCCAAGGAGTCCAAACTACCAAAATCCTTCTGGTCTGACACCATGTACACCGCAGCATACATCACCACACAAAGCCCATCCTCCGCAATAAAAGGCAATGTTACTTACCAAGTGCTCTTCAACCGAGAAGTAGATCCAACATTACTCTGACCTTTCAGATGCCTAGCATATGCACTCGTGCCTAAGGAACAATAGAGGGGAAAATTCCGATCACATGGATAGAAAGGCATCATGCTCAGATACACATATGGACAGCAAGTATACAAACTTCTCAACCTGGAACACTGAACCATCATCTCCAGTTGACATGTCACTTTCAATGAATCTGCAACAATCTCCAAAGCAGATTACACTCCATGGAGAAACCCCACTAAGGACCAGTGGGAGGGACTTGCTCCAAAGCATTCACATCAGCCAGAATGCCTCAGCAAAGAGGACAAGTCAACCTCAAATGCACACACTCCAGAAGCAGTGGGAGCTCCACCTGCACCTCTTGTTATGGCATTCCCTATAGACGATTGGCTTTTGGCTATGTCTCTTAAAAGCGATGATGATGGCACTTTTTCTTTTTCTTTTACTCCTTTTGATACACCTTTATGCAATATATTCCCTGTCTTAGATTCATACTTTACATGGCCGGATGTCAACCACTCCATCCCCTCTTCTATGACGGGCAGTTGGTTCGAGAGCAATCCCGACCAATGGCTATAGTTAGAAGTGGCTCTCCACTTCCCCTTATAGGTACCACAGATTCCTTTCATTCCACTCTATGGATCTTGATGTTCTCTTTACGTATGTTTCCTCTTTCGTATGTGGCTCTCCGTTCTCCCTCTTTCGGATGACTCTTTTTGGAACATCCTGTATTCATACTATGGTCTTCCGTACGGACACCCACTTCTCCTTCTGGATACTTCCCATATCCAAACATACTCCTTTTATATCCACATCTCTTTACATATATAAGATACTCTTTTGCCTTCTATGTTCTCTAGCTTGTTCTGCGCAATTCAACATACTTCTAAGTCTCCACTCCATGTGACACTTCTCCCTAACAGTCGAAGCCCCTCAGCATGGTCGGATAGAGCCCTCTTCCTAATGGATGTTGCTGCTCTAAGCTGAAGTTCTCTTTGCTAGCCTAAGGTGTGGGTGAGTCATTGCTGCCTGACAGCTAAGCCGGTACGCAGACTGTTACGGATTTTCCCATAGACGATTGGCTATCGGCGACGCCTCTTGAAGGCGACGGCAATGGCACATTTTCTTTTTCTTTTACTCCTTACGATACTCCTTTACGCGACGGCTTCCCCGTCTTAGACTCCTACTTTACGTGGCCCGATGTGGACCACTCTATTCCTTCTTCGATGACGGGTGGCTGGTTCGAGAGTTATCCCGATCAGTGGCTCTGATTCTGGAAGCGGCTTTCCGCTTCTTCTTACGGGTACCGCGGATTCCTTTCCTTCCATTCCGCGGATCTCCACTTTACCTTTTACGTATGTTTCCTCTTTCATACGCGGCTCTCCGCGGACATCCTGTATTCGTAGTGCGGTCTTCTGCATGGACTCCCACTTCTCCTTCTGGATGCTTTCCATATCCAGATAGATTCCCTTTATATCCACATCTCTTTACGTATATAAGGGGCTTCTTCCCCTTCTATGTTCCTTAGCTAGTTCTGCGCACTTCAGCGTACTTCTAAGACTCCACTCGGTGTGAGACTTCTCCCTAACGGTCGAAGACCC
>JBBPNX010001081.1:0-10903 GCA_038091155.1 Harrya chromipes
GACTTTAACCTAACTTAACCCCTGACCCTAACTTATGGTTCCCTTTATAGATACTGGTCTAGACTTCCTTTGGCCAGATCGTTCCAGACCCGGTTACTTCGGCTTCTACTTCAACCGGTTCGTTCTCACACTACGTCATACTTCTGATAAGCTCCCTTTTCGCCATTGGCTACTATTATTGTTATCTCACACGTGTACAACATGCATCTACCTCATGGACGATTAGTCATCACTGTAGCCATAGTATATAAACCCCCATGTATCGTAGTCTTTCCCTCAGTCGTATTCATTTGGATTCACGGTGAAAGCCTGGTCTAACTGACTACAAGTCCTCTCCTCTACTCTCACCCATTTATTGTTCTGTTTGCGCGGGCCTTGACGTGACCCCTGAGACGGTCCTTTGAGTGGTTCTTACAAGCAGTAGTTGTCACCGTCCATCTCTCTGGTTTCCCGGCTGCTGGATCCGTGGGCTTCACCTTGCTCCTGTCGAGGTATCCAGCTAGTCCTCAACTGCTAGCAGCAAGTTGGAGTCAGACCTTCCAAGTGGTCCACTCCTTGCCAGACGTGTCAAGCTTAGGTAGCTTGATCTCTTCTGATGCAGTACTAGTCATTTCGAGGAATGTATGTGCAGTCCTGGTACAAATATATGTGATGATCTGTAGATTAGAGCGCAGGGCTCATACCCTATAGAAATGTACTACAGAGTGTAAGTGCGAGATACGAAGCATGAATAAAGTGATCTTACCTCAGTACTGGATTGAGTCTGTGACTGAGGTAGAGACATGTCGAAATGTATCTTATCTATCCAAAGATTATGTAATATGGCAATGTTTGAGTCCGTTTGACTATGGTATATGAAGAATAATGATAATCTAACACTCATCATGTGTGCTTGGCCAGCTTGGTGTTCAAGGCATTGCATATATGATAGTGGATGTCATGTTACTGTGACCTGTATTGCACCAAAGGGGCTGCTGACCTTTGTTATGAATCGCACATAACATTCTTTCACTTTTCGCTTTCTACACAACACAAGACTTGTCTCACTTGCGATTGCACCAATTGATTACCTTTAGCAGATCACATGACTTGCTGACTAAGCAGTCTAGTCCCGCCCATCATGTGATACAGCCTAGACCCGGGTATTCCTTTACCTTATCTATGATGTCATTGTTATGGATTTCCCTATAGACGATTGGCTATCGGCGACACCTCTTGAAGGCAACGGCAATGGCACTTTTCTTTTTCTTTTACTTCTTACGATACTCCTTTACGTGATGGCTTCCCCATCCTAGACTCCTACTTTATGTGGCCCGATGTGGACCACTTGATGCCCTCTTCGATGACGGGTGGCTGGTTCAAGAGTAATCCCGATCAGTGGCTCTGATTCTGGAAGCGGCTCTCCACTTCCCCTTATGGGTACTGTGGATTCCTTTGATCCACTCCACGGATCTCGATCTCCTTTTTACATATGCTTCCTCTTTCGTACGCGGCTCTCCGCTTTCCTCATTCAGATGACTCCCTTTGGAACATCCTGTATTCGTACTACAGTCTTCTGTACAGACACCCGCTTCTCCTTCTGGATGCATCCCATATCCAGCTATATCCTTTTATATCCACATCTCATTACGTATATAAGGCGCTTCTCGCCTTCCTATGTTCCTTAGCTAGTTCTGCGCAATTCAGTGTACTTCTAAGACTCCACTCGGTGTGAGACTTCTCCCTAACGGTCGAAGACCCTCAGCATCGTGGATCAAGGCCCTCTTCCTAACGGATGTTGCTGCCTTCGGATCCAGTTCTCTCTTTGCTAGCTTAAAACGTGGGTGAGTCATCGCCGCCTGACAGCTAAGCCGGACTCGGTCTAGTGATTGTACGCTCTCGTGTAACAGTCATGCCTTGAGTACTCCTCCAGGCCTACACGTTGTCCCCTCGTTCCTCCTGGTCTAGACTCCTGCTCTTTATGCTATTGGTTAAGAACCCTTTCTCTTATCTATGACATCACTTTACCCTGATACCCTACGCCCTGGACTGGATTACTAATAGTGGTAGCTGTAAGTATATAAGGCTTCCATGTAACCGTAGAATACCCCAGTCCTATCAATAACTGTGATTCACCCCATAGTGCATTGGTTAGTTGACTAAGCCGTTCCTTGTTTGTTCTCTCGTCCCCTATGCCTATCGGTATCCGAAGGCAACACTATCGTTCTATCTTCTTGTGGTTGGGTTAGCTATCACTCAGAGTGCCGTTAGTCGAGCGACCCATGTACTGTGGCCATCGCATTGCAACAAACGCGCCATGGATGAACTGGAGGACGATGAAGACCATGGGACTCGTATCAGCACCAGAAGGTCTTCCAAACGCAAGCGTAATTAATTTTTTAGGTGCGTGTTAACCACGATCTCACCAATTGCCATTGGTGTCCCTTATTTGAGTTGTTGCTCAGACCTTTCTCATTGTGGAGTGGTCTTCTGGACGATTATCACTTGTACTACCATACTTGCTATGAAATGGATATGTATTACCCTCAGTGTGTTACGCTCAGTGAGGCATTTAGGGGTTTTGAGGTTCGAGAAAGTCAGGAAGCCCTCCGATCGCGGTTCGAGTATACTGAAAGTTGTAGCTATGGTCAAACGGGATTTTTGATAGTAGAGGTCGAACTCGGGAGGACAAATATTGACAGAGATATGAGCAAAACCCGAACAAACCGGAATTCCCAATATAGTAATCTGAATGAACCGGACTTCCAAATATGGTAATCCGAACGAACCAGAGGTTCTGGCACAACAAGGAGTGAAGCTTTTGTTGAAGTTAGACGTATATCACTCAGTAGTATTACATAAGTAGTGTAGTCACATGACTTCTATCTCCTGTATCTATATTAACTCGCTCTGAGAGCTGAGTTCAATAGGAGTTTTAATTGTCTCTTGACCATTAACCACTACGTTCCTATGCAGCCACCTACGCAGCCACCCAGGTAAGTAACAGAGCTAGTAGTAGTTCCTTAGCCCTCGGAGTGTAGCGCTGTATGCGCACATTCAACAGGTTATGAGCCCCGAGTGGTTCTGGCAGCATCTATGCGCCCTTGTGCGCTAGATCATGCCAACTACTCTAGCTTGCCTGGAACGTTCTGTGCGATCATTTGCCGAACAGTTTGAACGTCCTTGCTGGGTCTTGTGCGATTCCGCCTTGATAGTGCCCTATGCGCCCTCATGCACTAGTACACGCCAGCTCAGACCTCTAGTGCTTTGAGAGGCTCTTTCTTCTGCATAGTAATTGCGAAAAAAGACACCTTTCAGATCTCTTGGTCCCTGAACTTTGGATGCGTTCCTCTTGCTCCCTTTTCTCTGTCTTCACAGATTGAATAGGTATTGACTTTCATACCATCATGATCGCTCACAGACACTAAGTCTGCTAATGACTCCTACAACCTTATTTGCGTCTTTATGCTAAGGATGTTGATGATTTAGGGATTTAGACACTCTGTTGTTTCTATGCGCCCTTGTGCGCTAGAACACGCCTGTCTATCACTGGGTTCCTGGACGTCTGATGCGCTCTCGCTCCCTTTCTCTTTGATTCATTCAATGAATAGGTACTGACGCTTTTCACACCCAGATCCCTTCAAAAATCGTCATGTCTTCCTTCCTCATGGAGATCCCTTACCTTACCGGCACCAACTATACCGACTGGCGACAGGAAATAGAACACTACCTTCGATTTGTTGGACTTTGGTAGTCAGCGATTGCCTGCGACCGCCCAGTACTTAACAAGTACGAGACCAACCAGGACCAGGTTGATGCCTGGGACCATGACGACAGTAGAGCCATCATGATCCTTGAATCAAGGATCCACCAGGACATCCTCCTCTGTCTTCCTCCCATCAGCTCTGCTGAACATCTGTGGAGGATACTTAATGGAAAGTTCAACACGCCTGCTGTCTCACTTCCCCACCAGTCTTCCTTCAACCTGGGCCACCTCATTGAAACCTCACCACTATTCCCTCCATTACCATTGCTCGCCGTACCACCATCTGGATCAATATCCATGACTCGATTGAGCCCACCGCCAAGGCTCTCTCCTACCCCGTCTCCTTTGCGACGCAAGCGCAAGGACCTTCCCTCTGGACGTACCTGGAGGACATCCACTGTAATCTCTCCACCGCCGGCCAAACGTCTGAGGAGAGATGAGTATCAGCCTACTATGGCTGAAACAGACTCCTTGGCCTCCTTTGAGTTCCCAACAACTGACAAGGTTGCGATTATGCACCTTGATAGGCCTAATGAGATTCCCACCTCGTCCTCATCCTCCTTGCCCCTCAACCAAGTGGAGCAAGATGTCGACACCTCCATGACTGCTCCGTCCCCTGAGGACGATGATGCAGGTTCACTCGGATCTGATCCATGTGAGTGGGTTGATTGATTCTCCCGATACTATGACATGGAAGGCGGTACCTCCGAGTACGTTTCCCCTTGTCCTCTGTCCTACAGAGAAGCTAACGCGCATTCATTGCAGCGAAATTATTCATTAGCTTCGAATACCCCTGTAGTAGATAGACTAAAGGACAATCCTACTACTGTTTCGCCGTTCTTACTGTGCGATGATTGCTCTAAGCATAATGGTAAAGGGAAACAGAAAGAAAGTGACATGCCACCCTGGATCTGGCTCCTCGACTCTGGAGCATCGTCTCATTTCACCAATGATTTGAACGATTTCGTTGAATATCATGCGTACAACACACCACAATACATGCAAACTGCCAACGGTAGAGCACCTATCAAAGGTGTTGGGACAGTTATTGTAGAACACAATGGACAACAAGTGCGATTATCGCCAGTCATCTATATTGTTGCGATACGATGGCCACAGTACATGGGTTGCTCGACTAACGGCACTCTAAGTGATAGCTAACCCAACCACAAGAAGATAGAATGATAGTGTTGCCTTCAGGTACCGATAGGCATAGGGGACGAGAGAACAGACAAGGAATGGCTTAGTCAACTAACCAATGCACTATGGGATGAATCACAGTTATTGATAGGACTGGGGAACTACAGTAGGTACATGGTACTTTATATACGGTAGGCAACCACTATTAGTAATCCAGTCCAGGGCGTAGGGTATTCTCATAAGCATGATGTCATAGATAAGGAAAAGGGTTCTTAACCAATAGCATAAAGAGCGGGAGTCTAGACCAGGAGGAACGAGGGGACAACGTGTAGGCCAGGAGGTAGGCTCGAGGCATGATGTCAGAGATAGGGTAAAGGATTACCTGGGTCTAGGCTGTATCACGTGATGGGTGGGGCTAGACTGCTTAGTCAGCAAGTCACGTGATCTGCTAAAGGTAATCATTAGTGCAATCACAAGTGTGACAAGTCTTGCGTTGCGTAGAAGATGAAAAGTAAAAGAATGTTATGACAGATTCATAACATATATGCCCGATTGCAAAATCAAACTTATCTCTATGGGCACTCTACTCAAGGATTGCGACCTTACTCTTCGCACCACTCCCACTCATATCGAGATCTATCACCGAAAGCTCAAGCATGTGATATTATCTTTTCATCACCATGGTTCAGACACGATGTATTGGATCAGCACTAAACCAATTAAACCGCGCGACCAAATGTCCAGCATAAATGCTGTTGACTTTGAGTTACTCCATCGGCGTCTCGGCCATCCCTCTCGCGACGTCATTAAGGCTGCTCGCAAGCACACCAAAGACTTTCCAGACATAGAAATTCCGTCAAAAGCACCCCTTTGTCCAGGTTGCAAACTAGGCAAACAACCCAATCGCTCGTTTCCTCATAGCAAGAAGCGTGCCACCGCTCCCTTTGAGTTGATCCATTCTGATCTCAAATCATTTGAGATTGAATTGTACCACAAGTATCAGTATGCGATCGTATTTTATGACGACTTCACCTCTATGTCGTTGTTATGATTTTCAACGACTTTAACCTAACTTTTACCCAAAACCCTAACTTATGGTTCCACTTATAGATACTGGTCTAGACCTTGGCCAGATCGATCCAGATACCGGTTACTTCCTATTCCCGATTTACTGGATCGCTCCCACAATACGTCATACTTTATTTATACTTCGATAAGCTCCCTTTATGCCATTGGCTACTATTATTGCTATCGTCCTCATTGCATCCTCATGTACTCTTAGTCATCATCTGTAGCCATAGTATATAAACCCTCCTGTATCATAGTTAGACCCCAGTCGTATTCACTTCGTTGTTGGGTCATCCCAGACTGAGTGTCAAGGCCTCCCTCTTTCTCATTACCCTCTCCTCATCTCTTTTATACGGTGATTAGTGTCGAGCCTTAAGGCATATTGTTGTGATTAGTGGTTTTGACTCTACGGTCATAACAGTCGTGGGTTGCCTGTCTCAAAACCAAGGATCAGGCCTTTATGGCTGTTAAACATTTCTTTGCCATGATCCGCACTCAGTACAATGCAGTTGTTCGAGGCTGGTGATCTGACGCTGGAGGAGAATTCACCTCCAAAGCCTTCACTGAGCACATGCACGAACAAGGCATTAACATACTCCAGTCCGCCCCCTATGCTCACCAGCAGAACGGACGAGCAGAGCACTTGATTTGTACTTTAATGGATAAAGCACAGGCTATGTGTCTTCACGCTTGCCTTCCTGATTCATACTGGGAATTCGCGTTTCTACACACATCCCATGTGTACAATTGCACTCCTCTTGTGCGATTAAACTGGAAAACCCCATTTGAGACACTCAATGGGACTAAACCATCGATCTCACATCTTCGTGTATTTGGATGTGGTGCCTATGTGCATCTTCCCGATGAGATTTGAACAGGTAAACTGCAACCTAAATTGCAGTTGATGATCTACTTGGGTGTATCATCAGGAAGCGAGTCCAACTGGATATTCATGCGCCCAAATAACACCATGTTCACTTCCACCCATGCCGTCTTTGATGAGAACCTGTTCCCTCGTTGTTCAGGGGCTAGGCCTCACAAGCCTGTAAGCAGCACACCGCGCAATCCACCTCCTCATCACAATCATCATTCTGAGCCAGAAATCTCTGATCTTGAAGGGTCTGATTCAGATGCGCAACCACACGCTCGAACACGCCAACCTGCAGTCACACCTCCGGCATCTCCAGAACCTCATCTTGACCATCCACCACCTGCTCCTGTAACACCTCCATGTGCACCTAGACCAGCACCCGCTACTCCACCTGCACTTCCACGTCGCAGTGAACGAGTCCATCGTGTGCCTATGCACCCAGACAACGTTTATGGAGAGCGAAGGCACCCGCTTAAACAGCTTAAGGAGATTGAGCAAGATTGTTGTGGATCCGTCTGTTACGGATTTCCCCATAGACGATTGGCTATCGGTGACGGCAATGGCACTTTTTCTTTTTCTTTTACTCCTTACGATACTCCTTTACGTGACGGTTTCCCCGTCTTAGACTCTTACTTTACGTGGCCCGATGTGGACCACTCGATACCTTCTTTGATGACGGGTGGCTGGTTCAAGAGCAATCCCGATCAGTGGCTCTGATTCCAGAAGCGGACCTTCGCTTCTCCTTATGGGTACCGCGGATTCCTTCTATTCTGCTCCACGGGTCTCCATCTTTCCTTATATGTATGTTTCCTCTTTCATACGTGGCTCTCCGCTTCCCTCATTTGGATGACTCCTTTTGGAACATCCTGTATTCGTACTACGGTCTTCCATACGGACACCCGCTTCTCCTCCTGGATGTATCTCATATCCAGCTACATCCTTTTTTATACTTCTCTTTACGTATATAAGGCGCTTCTCACCTTCCTATGTTCTTTAGCTAGTTCTGCACAATTCAGTGTACTTCTAAGACTCCACTCAGTGTGAGACTTCTCCCTAACAGTCAAAGACCCTCAGCACCGCGGATCAAGGCCCTCTTCCTAACGGACGTCGCTGCCTTTGGATCCAGTTCTCTCTTCGCTAGCCTAAGGCGTGGGTGAGTCATCACCGCCTGACAGCTAAGCCGGACTCTGTCTAGTGATTGTATGCTCTCACGTAACACCGTCAAGACCCAGGACCGACTGACAAGGACAATGCTAGGGACAACCCTAACCAACCATAGACGATAGATAAATGGGAGTTCTGCCTTTGGATACCAATAGGCGTTGGAGCAAGGAAAGGAAACAAGGAATGGATGGTTCTTAACTCATGTCCGGAATCTTTGGGATATCACGGTTTAGGTGACAATTCACGGTTTATGATAGAACTGGGGTACTCTACTGTACATGGAAGCCTTATATACGTACAGCTAACCACTATTAGTAATCCAGTTCCAGGGTATAGGGTATTATGTAAAGAGTGATGTCATAGATAACAAGAATACTAACCAATAGCATAATGAGCAATAGTCTAGACTGGAGGAATGAGGGGACAATGTTGTAACCAGGAGGTAGGCTCGAGGCATGACGTCATAGATAGGGTAAAGGAATACCCGGGTCTAGGCTGTATCACGTGATGGGCGGGGCTAGACTGCTTAGTCAGCAAGTCACGTGATCTGCTAAAGGTAATTAATTAGTGCAAGCACAAGTGTGACAAGTCTTGCATTGCAAAGAAGGCAAAAGTAAAGGAATGTTATGACAGATTCATAACAAAGATTCCCGCTGGAAGGAAATGGTTGGAGAGTCCTCACGCCCACGTGAAGAACCAAGTACACTGGATATCCCTGGTGCAATGCCTCCCTCGCCTACTCCTTCGGAAGACGATGTAGACCATCTGACCAGGGATGGGGGAGAAGCATTACTTCATTATCTTTGCGCGCAAGCGGTATCCCATACTGCTGATATTAATTATCGCGACTGGTCCTTCAAGGACATCATCAAACTCCCTCCTACCGAACAAGCCCTATGGCGAAAGGCCTGTGAGGATGAACTTCAAATAATGAAAGATCAACATGTCTTTGAGCTTGTCAACCAACCAAAAAGTGATAAAAAACCGATGGGTGTTTGATGTCAAATCAGACAGACGCAAGAAAGCTCGCCTTGTTGCAAAAGGCTTCTCTCAAATTGAGGGATTAGATTTCAATGAGATCTTCAGCCCGGTTGTTCGCTTTGAGACCGTGCGATGCATGCTCGCCCTCTCCACACTCCACAACTGGTATATTACTGGTGTAGATGTGCGATCAGCGTTCCTTTATGGAAAACTGGAAGAGGAACTCTATATGGAGTTTCCTGAGGGTTTTACACCACCCCATTTAAAAGGCAAAGTCCTCCGACTCCTCTGCTCCATTTATGGACTAAAACAGGCAGGTTTGACCTGGTGGAGGGCACTAGACAAGTCGATGCAGGAACTAGACTTCAAGCGACTAAAATCAGACGCTGGTCTTTTTATCTATCACAAGGGAAATGATATCATCCTAGCAATTATCTACGTAGACGACTCCCTCTTCTGCGGACCCAATAAAGCTTTAGTAGATAAGCTTAAGGCCGCATTCATGAAGAAGTGGGAATGCTGCAACCTTGGGGAACCTCGTGAATTCCTCAGGATGACTATTTGTCGAGAAGGTCAAAGGATCCAAATTGACCAAATCTCATACCTCGACAAAGTACTAGAGCACTTCGGCATGCAAAATGCTAAGCCTGCTTGTACTCCTTTACCACAGGGATTCTACCCAGTGAAGAACAATAAACCCATAGACACTGAGTTGTGGATGCGCTTTCAGACCGTCATTGGTTCATTATTATATATCATGATTGGCACACGACTGGATATCGCCTATGCTGTAATGCAAATGGCTCGACAATCCGCCAACCCCTCACAGGATGACCTTGATAAGGCCCTGTACATATGCTGATACCTCTTAGGCACACATGATTACTCGCTTGTCTATAACGGATTTTCTTGCAAGGGATTGCTCACATGTACTGACTCTGACTGGGGTCAAGATAAAATTACCAGTCACTCCCAGACAGGTTTCTATATGAAACTAGCTGATGGTGTTTTCCTTTGGAATTCACATTTACAAAAAACCACCGCCCTCTCTTCTACTGAAGCTGAGTATATGGCTTTGAGCAATTGTTCCCGCCAAGCCGTCTGGATTCACCAGATGATGGAAGAACTCGGATACCATCTAAAACCAATCCCAATTTGTGGTGACAACCAAGGGTCGCTATTTATAGCACAAAATCCAGTCACTGAGAAACGCTCAAAACACATTCACATTCACTACCACTTTGTACGTGATGCAGTGATGATGTTCAAGCAGGTTGAACTATTATTTATCCCAGGGGATGACAACCCAGCGGATATGTTCACTAAGAACCTTGGACATGTCAAATTCAAGAAATTCAGATCCTTGCTTGGCCTTGAGTTTTACTCGCCGACTTGATTCACTATGCAATACACGCTTCTGATCGTCAGGGTGATTCTACCTATGCCCATAGTGTCCCTGTACACAAGGCAAGGGGGAGTGTTGAAGTTAGATGAATATCACTCAGTAGTATTACATAAGTAGTGTAGTCACATGACTTCTATCTCCTGTATCTATATTAACTTGCTCTGAGAGCTGAGTTCAATAGGAGTTTTAATTGTCTCTTGACCATTAACTACTACGTTCCTATGGAGCCACCTACACAGCCACCCAGGTAAGTAATGAGCTAGTAGTAGTTCCTTAGCCCTCGGATTGTAGCGCTATATGTGTTACGGATTTCTGCGGTTTGCAACAGAAACTGGGATCGTATACTAAGCCCTCGTAAGACGGTAGCCCGCGCATACGAACGGGGCTATTTTCATTTCTTTCTGATTCATTTCATCAAGGATTAGCCGTTTGCTAATGCCTTCGGACACTTACGGATTAGCCCTTCATTTCGCTAATCACGGACATCAGGCTATACTTACGATAGCCTTTCAGACTTCCTTCCCCCGGG
>JBBPNX010001082.1:0-10897 GCA_038091155.1 Harrya chromipes
TTGCTATCTCATTAGTCATGCTTAGTCATAGATAGCACAACAGTATAAGTACCTGCCTGTACTCTCTGTCTTTCCTCAGTCGTATTCATTTGGTTCTTGGGTTATCCCAGCCGGACGTCAAGGACTACCTTCTCCTTATTCTCATCTCTCCTCTTCTCTGTTTGTGCGGATCGTAGCGTGATCCCTGAGGCATTTTGTTGTTGTGTGTTTTGACTCGCCGGTCATAACAGTACAACTTGATCTCATCCGCCCAACACTTGTGGTTGCCGCTAAGCTTCAGGATATCTTCAATCTGGAAAGAGAACATGGTTTATCTAGGGTTTGAAGTCGTCAGTAACCTAATCAAAGAAAAGAGAATAGACAGATCACTCTATGACATTCAGGGACCTGTCAGATATCAGAGGGGCATAGATTCCCCTTGTACCAGTGGTCTTTTTCCATGTTCTGAGTGCAAGCACATTGAGGAACATCCCAGCAAGTGTAAACACATTGAGCTAGACAAGGGAGAACATTCAACCCATCTCATGAGTGTAAACACATCAAACAAGATGGTCATCCAGGCATTTAACCTTTCAAGTGAGAAGGAGCTTCAAACTCGAGTCAGGGAGTATTGCTGGTGGACTAGGGTCAGTCCTTCCAGCTCATCTGAGACTATTGTCCACTCACTGAGATGAGAGGATGAGACTGTCAGGCCAAAATCAGCCATTATAGCTCATTATCATCCCTATGGGCTCTGCTAAGCCACTTAGGGCTCATAACCTGTTAAAGGGAGGCCTAGATGGCCTATCCAAGGGTAGAGGTCACAGGAAAAACTTATATGGACGAGGGTGCTGAGGCTGGAACATTGTGGTACAAGGTTGAAAATAATTCAAAGTCCTATTCAAACTCAGTTGGATGTGACGAGTTTAGTATTACTCTACATATGGTATATTATGTAAGCTGTGATCAGCACATAGTCAGTACCTATTGTCAGTCCATACCTCAACATCTAGTATATGTTACTATGCATAAAGGTGTCTCTTGAGATAGAGAGCATCATAGTTGAAGGTCTAGTCCACAAGAGAGGCACAGGAGAAGAGGAAAAAGCCGCATTGGGCTGTAGTGATGGCCTCAAGGACCAGAGGATCAGAGGAGGTGGAAGAGGCAATTTTGTCAGTGAAATGGACATCCAGGGCACAGACAAAGAGGTCTGGGGTGAGCAGAGTGACATCCTGGTTGTCATGGGAAGTATCAACATCATCAGACATTGATGGGGGACATCTGAAAGGCAGGTTGATGCTTGAAGAGCAAGTCAAAGTCCTGCAAAAAGAGCATTCAGTGAACATGATGGCAGGAGAGAGTGTATGGCTCCTTGACATACATAAGGTTCTTGTGGTCCATCATGATAGTGACAGTATGAGGAGTGCCAGAGAGATACTAGCACCACTCCTCAAGAGTACAGATGATAGCAAGTGTTATATGAGAGTGTACAATCACTAGATGTGAGAGTGGCTTAGCTGTCAGGCAGCAATAACTCACTCATGTCTTAAGCTAGCAAAGTGAAGCTTTGGCTTAGAGCAGCAATGTCCATTAGAACGAGGGCTCTATCTAACAGTGCTGAGGGTCTTTGAACAAAAAGAATGTGTGCTTAATTCTCTGGTAATGGACTCTCGTAAGTGTCGTATTTATAAAACCCCTCAGAAAACACAAACCAACCACAGCACATTGTCATACGGTAGTCAATTTGCCATTGAGACACGTGTATTGTACGAGAATGAGAAAGACTGGTGTGCTACGTCAGTCAAGGCTCTCTTGGACAGCAGGGCTACACATACATACATAGATTCCCATTACATTTTATCTCATAATATTCAGTTAACCCCATTAGAATGTTCACTTTCGTTGTTTAATGCCGATGGCTCTAAAGGAGCATTAGGAAACATTTCCCATATGGTGTCTATTATTATTGGGGTTGACGGACATTACGAACACGTGGATGCTTACCTCGCATCACTTGGTTCACATGCTCTTTTCATTGGTTATGATTGGTTGGCTTGGCACAACCCAGACATTGATTGGGTTGAAAAGAAGCTGAGCTTCGGACATTGTATGGATGGTTGTAAACTATTAGGGTCTTCTCATCTTCCTTCTTCTCAGGAGAACCCTTTGTATTTCAAACCTTCTCTCAGGGAAACATGATCTGAGATTGTGGCTAAAGTACCTGAAGTTTATCATGATTTCTTGGATGTTTTCTCTGAAGTTGAGTCTACTCGGCTCCCTGAGTGAAAGCCATGGGACCATGGGATACAGTTAAAGGAAGACTGTGTACCTCGTAAGGGTTGAATCATCCCTCTATCTGAGACAGAACTAGAGGAGGTAAAGAACTTTGTAGACAAAGAGCTGAAAAAGGGGTACATACGACCATCTAAGTCCTCTTGGATGGCTCCCATATTCTTTATTCCAAAAAAGGATGGCAAGAAGCGTCTTGTCATGGACTATCGCTATCTAAATGAAGGTACCGTCAAGAATGTGTACCCTCTTCCTCTCATTTCTTTATTAGTCAAATGTTTTAAAGGTGCCGATCTTTTTATGACCCTCGACTTATGTTGGGGTTATAATAATGTTTGTTTGAAGGAAGGTGAGGAGTGGAAAGGTGCCTTCATTATGCTATTTGGAGCGTACGAACCCACAGTCATGTACTTTAGGATGTGCAACTCTCCTTCCACCTTCCAACAAATGATGAACAATTTATTTAACAATATGTGGGATGTTGTCATCGTTTACATTGATGACTTCATGATATTTACTAAAAAGAAAACATGTGCTGAGCACGAGGCCATAGTAAAAGAAGCACTAAAGCATTTATGCAATAGTGACTTATGTATTAAACACGAAAAGTACTTCTTCTCCCAGGAAAAGGTTGACTTTCTTGGGATGGTTGTATCTAAAGAGGGGGTAGAAATGCAAAAAGGAAAGGTTGATGGAATCCTCCAATGTGTTAAGACCATGCATTCCTCCGGAGTGAACTCCGGAAATAGGGGCTTTCTGGAGTTCATGGAGTTCGGATAGGACGTTAGGTTCAGCTTATGTGCTGCCCCCTTACTAGCGTCGTGTCCTGGATTTAGAAGTGGAGTTTGGAGGAGTTTGGAGGAGTTCGAAGGACAAACGAGGGAGTTCGGGACAAATGAGGGAAGTCGCCAGGACTTTAGGAGTTCAGACTCGGAGATCAGGAGGGATTCATCTAAGTCGATAATCAAGCTAAAGTTACAGGAGGAGTAACTATGATTTATATACTCGGAGAACAAAGAGATTAGTCACGGAGGAATGGAGCTGAGTAATAAATGAATAAGACGGAGGTCAGGAAAGTGAGTAACCGGATGGAGTTGGATATGTACGAAAGCTGGAGCTGTGCTTTTAAGCGAGACACAGGAATACAGAATGTACACTAAGACGAAAAGGGACGAAGGAGATCAATAAGATGTTCGGAGATACAGTCCGGAGGTCTGGAGTTACAGGAGGAGCGCGGGAATGCTCCGGAGTTGCGGGAATTTAGGTCCGATGGGTCGGACTTCAAAATAGGAGAGTCGGAGTTGTCAGATCAAATATCTGGGATATGGCACAATGGCCCCAGCTGAAGAAGTTGAAAGAACTTCAAGGTTTCCTTGGACTCTGTAATTATTATCGACGCTTCATTCAAGGATTCGCCGACATCGCTAGGCTGTTGAACGACCTTACCATGAAAGACACTCCCTGGATATGGGAAGAACATCATGAAAGGGCAATGAATAACTTAAAAAAGAAGTTTACGAGTGCTCGTCTTTTAGAGTTTGCTTATCAAAACAAACCCACGAGAGTCGAGACCAATGCTTTGGACATTGCCACTGGTGGCGTTCTATCTATTAAATCTGACGATGGATGCTGGTGCCCTTGCGCTTTTATTAGTCACTCTTTCAACTCCGCTGAGTGGAACTACCCTGTTTATGATAAAGAACTTTTAGCTGTCATCCGTGCCCTTAAGAAGTGGAGACACCATCTTATCAGACAATCAGAGTTTGAAATCTGGACAGACCACAAGAACCTAGAGTTCTGGAAGAAGCCACAGGATCTTTCCGGTCGGCAAGCATGCTGGCACGCGCTTCTTCAGGAGTTCAATTTCAAAATTGTTTACAAACCTGGTGTGAGTAACGGCAGAGCCAATGCTCTCTCATGACGCCCTGATCATGGGGACGCCGTTGATGATCACAACCAGAACGTAATGGTACTCCCACCTTCACTCTTTGCAAACGCCATTCTTTTATCTCCGGACATTTTAGATAGCATACGTAACTATTCCTGTTCTCATTCCCAGGACCTTATTGAACATTGTCGGTATGATCCAAACGAAGAAGTGTTCCTTAATGGAGCAAACAAAATCTTCGTTCCACCCTCTTTATGTACCGAACTTTTATCTTTATGTCACAATTTGGCTGTAGCCAGTCATCCTGGACAAAAGACGACTCATCATCTTATTAATAGATGCTACTTCTGGCCCGGCTATACTAAAGACATTATTAATTATGTTAACCACTGCCATGTGTGTGCCCTTACAAAGGGTCCTACCAGAGCACTGGCAGGGAAACTCATTTTTTTACCCACAGCTAATAAACCATGGGAAGACATTTCCGTAGATTTCATTACGGGCTTGCCCAAATCACGTTCTTTTGACTCCATTTGCATAATTGTCGACCAATTTAGCAAAGAAGTCGTTTACCTTCCTTGTACCAAAACAATTTCGTTGTTAGCTAGACTATTTCGAGACCATGTGTGGTGTACCCACGGACTTCCTTCTAGTATAGTCTCTGATAGAGGCCCACAATTCATTTTGGACTTTACCACAGACTTATGCAGACTTTTGGGAATTTCCCAGAAAATATCCAAAGCTTATCACCTGCAAATGGACAAGCAGACAGAACCCGTAAATAGAGATCTTACACAGTATCTCTGCACCTTCTGTATGAAGAAGCAGGACACATGGGAGTTAGCGCAGTTCCAGCACAACAATTCTCTCACAACAACTACCAGCAGCATTCCTTTTGCTGTTACTAGGAAGTACCTCCCATGCTTAGGGTTCGAGGATCCCTTGTCTAGTGTAGCTGGAGGATTCGTTGACAAATGTGCCAAGTCCCATGAGGAGATTAAAAAGGCACTTGATGTGTCAGCTATTAATATGAAGACACAGGCAGATAAACACTGGTCCGATGCACCAGAGTACTCAGAAGGACAGCAAGTCTGGCTTTCCACGGACAACCTTACTTTACGGTATATGGCAAAGAAGCTTATGCAAAAGTGGATCAGACCATATGAGATCCTGCATGTACTTCCCAATGCAGTCACTCTTCGATTGCCACAGTCAATCAAGATCCATCCCATAGTTAATATATCACGTGTGAAATTGTACCAAACAATGCTTCCTGGACAGAAGCCTGTTCACCTGGACACAATCACTGTTACTGAGGATAGGCATGAGGAGTATGAGATTGAGAAAATAGTGGCCTCGAGGATGAAAGGAGGTTGGTTAGAATACCTTGTCCACTGGCTTGGATGGGACAAAACCAATAGGACATGGGAACCAGTTGAGAATGTTCAGAATTCTCCTGATATAGTAAAAGCTTTCCACACCTCCAATCTCTTAGCCCCAAGAAAACTCCGCGGACTCTCTGTTTTTGACTTCAAATCTTTATTTTCTCCTTATGAAAATCTTACCAAAACTCAATACTCAAGTACTTGTCTAGAATATGAGTATTGAAGAGGGGGGAGTGTTATGATTTTCAAGACTTTTACCTAACTTAATCCTTATCATTATCCTTATCCTGTACTAGGGGTAGGGTTCCCATTATAGATACTGGCCTAGACTTAGCCAGATCATTCTAGATACTAGTTACTTCACCTTCCTGATTAACCAGATCACTCCCACACTACGTCATAGATAAGACATGCCTTCTACACATGCTGATAAGCACCCTTTACGCCATTGGATGGCTATTTTTACTATCTCATTAGTCATGCTTAGTCATAGATAGCCCAACAGTATAAGTACCTGCCTGTTGTTACGCGAGTGCAATGGACTGAGGAACTTGTCCAAGCAACGGGGACAAAAAGATGAGCGAAAGACTTGAAGAGCATTGAAGTCGAATACGACAAGGGGTCTCTAGCCCAGAGATCACACTTGAAGGAACTACAATCCACGCAGAAGTACATAGAATTAGCTGGGGAGCTACAATATGAGAGACAGGTATTTATACTGTCTACAAGTCCAGTGTCTGTATGCATATATATCCCATAAGGGGATGTATTGAGATAACTGTCGAGTCATCTGTCCAAAAGGGGAGGAGACCATGCGGTACAGTACAGTTGAGCATATGGCTCAGCGGGAGGGGTACTCTGGAATAGGAAAGAATGTGTATGTGTTCGCGTAAAAGGAAAGACATGTGCACAAATAAGGAAGGAGTGCGTGTCACGTATCATGGACTGACGCATAGCATGTAAAAGGCAATAACATGTAGCGTGTAAAAGGAAACCAAACACGTCGCATGTAAAGGAGGGACGCCTAGCATGTCAGACATGTAACGGAGTGCCATTAGCATGTAAAAGGCAATACCAAATGGAGTGAGATCTGATCAGGATGCACAGCCTCCATGCATTAGGGTCTGTTTGAGGATCCATGAGCAGAGTCCTAATATCCCTGGGGGAAGGAAGTCCCAAAGGCTATTGTAAGTATAGCCTGATGTCTGTGATTAGCGAAATGAAGAGCTAATCCATAAGTGTCCGAAGGCATTAGCAAATGGCTAATCCTTGATGAAATGAATCAAAAAGAAATGAAAATAGCCCCATTTGTATGTGCGGACTACCGTCTTATGAGGGCTTAGTATATGATCCCAGTTTCTGTTGCAAACCGCAGAAATCCATAACACCTGTACTTACAGTCATTTCCCCAGTCGTATTCATTTGGTTACTGGATCACTCCTCTGACCTTAGTCATGGACTAAGTTACTTTCTCATTACCCTCTCCTTCATTCTGTTTGTGCGGGTTTAGCAATCCCCTAAGCGATTAGTGTTTGGTGTTGTGACTGAGGTCATTACAACAGGCGTCAGGGATGAGAGCAGTGTTGGGGGTGAGCCATGTGCTTCTCTCCACCTACTCCTTTTTTATACTGTAGAAGCTATCTAAACTTGTTTGTTTACCTTTTGTTGAATGTACTCAGCTCTTGTCCTCTCTCAGCTCTATATCCTCATTGATCTCCAATTGTGTCGCCAACTCCCTCGTAAAGTCTTCATTGAGTTCCTCCTGTGTTGCCCTCTGCTTCCCCTTCTTTCCTTTCAGTGAATCCTTTTTATCTCTTGCCAACGTTGCAAAGGTGGGGATGTTGAGGCAAAGGCCTTCAGGGACTGGCCATGGCACTCTGCCAAACTCATACCACAGATGCCTCTTGATGGCATTGGTGGGATTCTTGATGAAATCCCATGCTGGCCATTGACCAGCAGCAAGCTTGGCATTCAGGTTTTTGAATTCTATTGCTACAGCAATGGCAATGGAAGGGATAGTTGTGCCGACCAAGACAACCTTGAAGATTGAATGCTACACAGGATCAGTCCTCAGAGCATTGCCACCAAAGCAAGCACTTCCCAAGGCTGGCACGATCACTCTACACACATCCTCCCAAACTTGAGGGTCTTGATTGTCTAAGTCTAGCAGAGCAGACTGGATGGTGTCAGTCTGTTGAGTGATGACTGCAGCGGGTGTTGTCAGAGAGGTTTGAGCCATGGTGAAACTGGAGAGATGAGACCATTGAGCAACAGTCTTTGTAGTGTTCAGCTAAAATGTTTGCAGCGTTGCCACCCAAATACACTCTGATATTCAACTTATAGTATGTAACAATAGCCTACACATTTGTGGGCCTCTACTCAACAAAGTGTTTTCACATATACAGTAGTGCAATTCATGACAAATTCATCAACCTTTCCACATTGTAAGATCATGATATCATCACTCATGGGTCATCACTCCAAGCACAAGAAGTGCAGAGTGAGATTTGCTCAAGTTGACAACAACTCCATTTCTATTTTGGTACTATCCAACCCCGAGGCAATGGATGTGGACAAACCACCAAAACTGACGCCATCAACCACACACCTCCACACTGTTCAAATCTGCTCCCTCGCTTCCTGCCCTCCTTCAAATTTACTGGCATACTGGGACCACATGTCGAACCATCAAAAGTGGACAAGTTTCCACCAGTTTTCGAACTCAGTGGAGAATTGCCACTAATTCCACAGTCACAGGCTGGTCCATCCAGATTGTCATCGCTCCAACTTGCTGTTGCCAGCAGTTTGACACTCACTGATCAGATTGTTACACGAGAGCGTACAATCACTAGACTGTGTCCAGCTTAGCTATTAGACAGCGATGTCTCACCCACGCCTTAGGCTAGTGAAAGAGAACTGGATCCGAAGGCAGCAATGTCCATTTTAAGAAGAGGGCCTTGATCCACGATTCTGAGGGTCTTCGACCATTAGGGAGAAGTCTCACACTGAGTGGAGTCTTAGAAGTACGCTGAATTGCACAGAACTAGCTAAGGAACATAGGAAGGCAAGAAGCACCTTATATACATAAAGAGATGTGGATATAAAAGGAATATGTCTGGATATGGGAAGCATCCAGAAGAAGAAGCAGAGTCCATATGGAAGACGGTAGTACGAATACAGGATGCTCCAAAAGGAGTGATCCGAATGAGGAAAGCGGAGAGCTGTGTATGAAAGAGGAAACATACGTAAAAGGGAAGATGGAGACCTGCGGAGTGGAATGGAAGGAATCCGCAGTACCCGTAAGGAGAAGTGGAGAGCTGCTTCTAGAATTAGAGCCACTGATTGGGATTACTCTCGAACCAGCCACCTATCATCGAAGAAGGTATTGAATGGTCCACATCAGGCCATGTAAAGTAAGAGTCTAAGACGGGGAAACTGTTGCGTAAAGAAGTATCGTAAGGAGTAAAAGAAAAAGAAAAAGTGCCATTGCTGTCGCCTTCAAGAGGCGTCACCGATAGCCAATTGTCTATGGGAAAATCCATAACACAGACAGTGCCATTATCAATGGCAACTGTTCAGACCAACAATGCCAACTATTCTGTTGGCATTGGTACATCATCAGTTGAAGACGACACTTGACACAGCATCATCGTCAATGCTACATGCCCTGCCCTTTGCACTCACTGACCAACATCACTGGTCACACTACTTGGGAATGCACGTGAAGTGACAGTGGCAGAGTACATATTGGGAAGGATTGAATGAGGGCCAGACAATGGTAAGCTGCACGGCTATCTAGCATGACAATATATTGACCATTTGGTCCACTACAGTGGATGACACTTGCTGTGTAGCAGATGAGTGGGCCACTGTCCTTCAAAGAGGTGGCATGGATCCCAGCCGGCATCATCTGGAGACTGATAGTATGCTACATGCTGTCTATCAAGCATATGGCTCCCAACTTATGGAGTGGCAGCAAGAGTTGACAAAGAAGATGGGGAAGCTCGCTGTCACACTTGATCAAGTGAATCAGCTGGCGAGGGTAAAATCCATATTACTATTGCCATATACATCCTCTGCACATGATGTATTCACCATGCATACCAGTTAGTGAATTTAGCTACATTTATAAAATTTGCCAGAATGTATCTCACCGCTGTACTATACCACTCTAATGAACAAAAGAAAATGTATTCTAGGACATGTAATCTATTTCCTCTTTGTTTTCCCAGTCTTGCTGAGTGTCGGGACATCTTTATCGCAAGCTCGAGGTGCTGCACATTTTCTACTGGACTGCCATGGAGATGCTGTGACTATCACTCGGGAGGTGGCAAGGTGGCGATGTTTGACAGCTTTCAGTGCTCTCTCACTATGCATTGTCTCGGCAGCGATCCTAGCATGCTTCAGGTTTGAAGGCCTGGCATCATTTGTGGCGCCTCTTGCTGTAGCTGCCAGCAGCCTTCGCCATTGCAATGGCAGCAAAGCATCCTCCCCCTTGTCACTCCCCTCACCAACATGCGGCAACTCATTCTCCTCTTCACTATCATGGACATTGGCATCTTTGTCAGTCTCTTCAGGTACCAATTTTTGCTTGAGCTGTCTCTGCTGGTGCTCTTGGTCAGTTGTTCATTGCTGTCAAAGCACTGTTACTCACCAATGGTCTCCCCGAGGCATCACTCTTGGCATTGCTGGCATCGACCTTGGCATTGCTTCAGTTCTGTTCCATACCAATGGCCTTAACCATTTCATTTGTCCAGTTCATCATGTGATGAAACTGAAACATGGTGTCTGTCTCCATATCCTGCCGGGTTTTCCAAAGGTCAGGGATCTGGTTCACCATGTGTTTCTACAGCTTTGAGGGCTCTCACAGCATGACACCGTTCGGTGTGAACTCGCTGTCAAAGAACACATCTGGCTGACTCAGGATTTGAGCCCATGGTACTGCTGCTCGGCTGCTGTCTGCAGCAATCCTTATTTAATTATCAGTTGGTATTCATAGTTGAGTACTAGAGTGATCACATACTGTAATAGCCAGTGATGAACTCCTGAATCAACTGTTTACTCTCTATGTTAAGACCGTGCTTTCCTCCGGAGTGAACTCCGGAAATAGGGGCTTTCTGGAGTTCATGGAGTTCGGATAGGACATTGGGTTCAGCTTATGTGCTGCCCCCTTACTAGCGTCGTGTCCTGGATTTAGGAGCGGAGTTTGGAGGAGTTCGGAGGAGTTCAAAGGACGAACGAGGGAAGTCGCCAGGACTTCAGGAGTTCAGACTCGGAGATCAGGAGGGATTCATCTAAGTCGATAATCAAGCTAAAGTTACAGGAGGAGTAACTACGATTTATATACTCGGAGATC
>JBBPNX010001083.1:0-10896 GCA_038091155.1 Harrya chromipes
CGCACTCTCTGCTTCTCGAGCCATTCTCGTAGCCGATATATTATATTCAGAACCACAGGCAGTGCGGCATCTGACCGGAAGATCGATAGATCACGCCTTGTTGCAATGGGCATTGTTTACATTCGTTACGACCACTGTTTGGTACTGTTCGATTTCCTTGCCATTGCCGAAGATCGCCAGGGCTGACGGTGCATAGACCTTGACCGCTCTTGATACGTGTGCTGCTGTCAAGTGATCCAACGGTCGTCCACATTGCTCTGTAGGCATGACCCCATGAAAATCACCCTTGGAGGAATATTTATTTCGTTTCTAACCAAACACCAATCGCTTAACGTGCTCGTGAAGGAAATTGGCACCCACTGGCAAGATCCTGTTACCGATACCACTGGGCGCGCATGTCCATCGAGCAGCCTCGCGTTATAGTGCACCCTTTTTGCAAGGTTTAACACCGGACGATGTAAAACTTGCTCAAAGCACGACACAGTCGTTCACCTGCTCTTTGATTCCTTCCCGCGGGCGCAGCTATGCGGGCAGCATCGTGCTGCATTCAGCTGATAGGAACAACCCTTAACTTATTTGATGTTGACCAGCGCTCGTTACCCGTCCAAATCACGTTTGAATGACACTCAAGTAGAAGGATTAAACTGCCTACGACAACAAGAGCCTCCTCAAGTACTCGACCGTAGCAGCACTCACGTATTCGACCACGCTCTTCTGCCTGTACCCTAGACCGAAACAAATTCACATCAGTCACGTGCGAAAAACACAAAGTGAGTCAAAGTCAAAGCTCACCGTGTCCTTCGCCCTCACAGACCACCATCTGTGCCTGTCCACCCGGTCGACCTTGCACGACCTTGTACATGGCCACGGCTTCGTGCACGGTTACCCGCGTGTCGTTCTCACCGTGCGTGATGAACAGAGGTACGCTGATCTTCTCAGCATTGTTCAGGGGCGAGATGCGTTCTAGGAAAGCTCAGATGGCAGGGTCTGATTCGTCCACGTATTCGAGACGTCGAACGGCGCGTCGGACTGGGGCCGTGTTCTCAAGGAACGTGACCCAATTTCCGATGCCAAAGTTGGCTATGCCACATTTGAGCTTGGAGGAGTAATGCGTGAGCGTCGCCTTGGGCGGTCAGGTTAGACTTTGGGTGCACATGCGAGATCATGAAGGAAGAGACTCACAAAGACCATATACCCGCCATCTGAACATGGTGATGTTTAGCGGTTTTGTCATGCATAAAAGAAAATAAATAGTCACATGAGCCACCCATGACTGCAATGCAAGATGAAGCCAGTTCTTCAGACAATCCAGATCCGATGAACTCGATCAATGCGTTGATATCTCTGCCATTTATCTCGTCAGGAGACAAGGAGAGAAGTCAAAACAGTACTTACTTGACTGCGTCCTCCCGTTTCTCAACGTCGTCCGCTGACATGTACTTCATTCCATACCCCGAGCTGCCCCTCACGTTCGGGTACAACACAGCAATGCCCAATTTGTTAAGGAGATAGCCATGCGTTGCACTCACGTCTCGCCGTCAGTCGAAAATTTAGGACAAGAGTGCCTAGACTCACGTCCTTCTCTGCACTGTACTCTGAGACTCAGGGCCACCATGGATACTGATAACCACGGGTACCTTGCTCTGTCCCTCATTGGGGTGGTAATAGAATGCGGGAACCTCCAGGCCATCAAAGCTCCTGAACCTGATTAGCTTCGGCGCGACAGGCTTGACCTTGGGTACTTCAGCTTGAGCGTAAGATGCCATCTCGACGTCAACGTATGCATGACCATCTGACGTATACTGGAGCATCTGTAGGTCCAGAATGGTCTTCCAAATGGATGCACGATATCGGTAAGAGGAAAGATGCAGTGCGAGCTCGTGGGGATGTCCGTTCTGCCCATTATGCGAATATGTGATCCATCCTAGACAGTATAAATACCCATCTCTAGTATTGTAGCTCCCCAGCTAATTCTACGCACTTCTGCTTGGATTGTGGTTCCTTCAAGTGTGATCTCTGGGCTAGAGACCTCTTGTCATATTCGACTTCGACGACCTTCGAGTCTTTCGCTCAGTCATTTTGTCACCGTTGCTTGGACAAGTTCCTTAGTCCATCGCACTCGCGTAACAGTGAGACCCTAACAGCCTATGCGGTGACAAAGGCATAGTCTGAGTGAAGATGAGAGACAAAGACGAAGTGAAAGGAAAAAGAGAAACGTAACACTGATTATCCGGAATCAGGTAACTCTAACCTCCTAGTGCATCTAGAACTTTGTCCCCATTTAACCTAGAGACATGAAGAGCCAAGGCTTCAGGAATTTTTTCGTGACACACCAAGAGATAGAGGCATACCTTTCTTGTTTATGTCCTTGGTACACAGCAGGACATGTTCTTGTTCGCTGAAAAATTAACGTGAGTTGAACCAGATCGTGGGCTTGTTTGTCGAGGTGCTAAAGAGCAAGGCAATTGTGAGTAGCTGAATACTGAGGGATATACACAACTCACATCTTGAGCATTCACACCTCCAGCTTGTGAGGGACAAGCATCCACGTCTTCATCAAAATCTATTTCAGGGTCATCACCATAACTGTCCCCATTACCATTGTCTTCTGAGTCTGCACAACGGCCTCACACTCGCTGGGTGCAGTTCAACGTGAAAAGTAATGTATGCACCGCCACCGATTGTCGTGGGCATGGTGGGCAAACAAGTCAAACTCTAGACACCACGCACGCGGCTACTGCCACGTCGGTCACACACAACAACCCCCTCATGAGTCCAGACAGACTCACAGCACACCACCACCATCGTCGCCCAACCCGCAACATGGCTTGAGGCTCTCCAAGTTCCCTAACAACCACTACTTACAAGTGTTACAGATTTTCCCATAGACGATTGGCTATTGGCGACGCCTCTTGAAGGCGACAGCAATGGCACTTTTCTTTTTCTTTTACCCCTTACGATACTCCTTTACGCGACGGCTTCCCCGTCTTAGACTCTTACTTTATGTGGCCCAATGTAGACCACTTGATACCTTCTTTGATGACGGGTGGCTGGTTTGAGAGCAATCCTGATCAGTGGCTCTGATTCCAGAAGTGGCTCTCCGCTTCTTCTTACGGGTGCCATGGATTCCTTTCCTTCTGCTCCACAGGTCTCCATCTTTCCTTATATGTATGTTTTCCCTTTCGTACGTGGCTCTCCACTTTCCTCATTCGGATGACTCCCTTTGGAACATCCTATATTCATACTATGGCCTTCCGTACGGACACCCGCTTCTCCTTCTGGATGCATCCCATATCCAGCTATATCCTTTTATATCCATGTCTCTTTATGTATATAAGGCGCTTCTCACCTTCCTATGTTCTTTAGCTAGTTCTGCACAATTCAGCATACTTCTAAGACTCCACTCAGTGTGAGACTTCTCCCTAACAGTCGAAGACCCTCAGCACTGCGGATCAAGGCCCTCTTCCTAACGGACATCGCTGCCTTCGGATCCAGTTCTCTCTTCGCTAGCCTAAGGCGTGGGTGAGTCATCGCCACCTGACAGCTAAGCCGGACTCTGTCTAGTGATTGTATGCTCTCGCGTAACACTTTCTCTCAATCGTATTCATTTGGATTCACAGTGAAAGCCTGGTCTAACTGACTACAAGTCCTCTTCTCATAACATCTCCTCATATCTGTTTATGCAGATTTTGACATGATCCCTAAGACGGTCCCTGTTTTGAGTGGTTCTTACACATTCTCTCCCACCATTGTCATATGAACGGCATATCCTCCTCTTGACCAAGTCATACCACTTTCCACTTTCGATTGTATGACTCACCCTTGTAGATAGCATATCTCTGACTCCTTCCAAGTCTTCCCAAATGGACACATGGACTCCTTTTGTAGCATTACTATACTAGTATAAATACCCATCACATGTACAGTAGCACCCCATCTAATTCTAAGCACCACAAGTGTAGGATTCTAGTCTCACTCCTAGTGTGATTCAGTTCTGAGTCCCTAGAGACCCATCTCAACGCTTCCTCCAGCTCTTCCCTTAGTTCTGAGTTGCCAGAAGCTAGGACAAGACTTCGGTCCTATGCTTAGCATAACAGTATAAATACCTGTCTATTGTATTGTAGCACCCCAGCTAATTCTACACACTTTTGCCTGGATTGTGGTTCCTTCAAGTGTGATCTCTGGACTAGGGACCCCTTGTCATATCTGACTTCAATGCTCTTCAAGTCTTTTGCTCAGTCTTTTGTCACTGTTGCTTGGACAAGTTCCTCAGTCCATTACACTCGCGTAACACCCTTTCCTTTGCTTTAACCACCCTTCCCTTTGCTTTGACTGCCCTACCTATACTGTGACTACCCTGCCTATACTTTGACTACCCTTCCCCTTACTTTGACTACACTTCATTACCTAACCTATTTCTATGACTTCTCTTTACTTTGACTACCCTACCTATACTATGACTACCCTTCCCTTGGTTATCACCTGAAGGATAGCAAGTATGAACAAACAAATGATAGGACCCATTGCTTGCTTCTAATGGCAAACCAGCCTGCCCCCAACATGAACAAACCATCACTGGCACACATGAGGCATTGACTTGGTTGGACTCTTATTGACTACACTATCCTAACTATCCTGTCATGCACTACCCCTGCCCTGAGCTTGTGAATCTGACCAAACCATGAGTAACAATGCAGTGTCAAAAATGAACAAACAAAGAGAAACAAACAAGACCAAACAAACAATGGCAAATATGAACAAATACAGAACAAACATATTCAAACACAATGATGATGACCCGATGCTTGCCTGCCCGCCCCGCATAACGGATGGCAACTATGAGCAAAACATGGCAAAATATAATAGATTTGGCTACCCTTCCTCTCAAAGTTGGACTATCTTTCACTTTTTTGCTACAAAAATATCCTACCAACTTAACTGAGAGTTTGGAAATCCAAACAATGGCAAACATGAGGAAAGAAAGAATCCTGATTGCTTGTCTGGAACTATTTGCTATGTTTACACACTCCTTTATTTTATGTTATGTGTACTTATTGGCTATGTGATTGTGCAACCACTTGCTTGTTGTGACTATCCTACCTATTCCTATGACTACACTTCTCTTGAATCATTTGTACTTGCCAGACTTGGGAGGCAAACAATGGCAAACATGAACAAACAAATGATAGGATCTATTCCTGCACTATATCTGCTCTCTTGACTATTCCTCTGAACTACTTTGCCAATATCCTTGACTACTCTCCAACAGTTTGACTATCCTAACCTTTACTGTGACTACCCTACTTATACTGTGACTACCCTTCCCCTTACTTTGACTACCCTTCCTCTTGCTTTGACTAACCTACCTATGCTATGACTACCCTTCCCCTTACTTGGACTACCTTTCCCTTACTTTGACTACACTTCATTACCTAACCTATTTCTACCTAACCTATTTCTTTGACTACCCTTCTCCTTACTTTGACTACACTTCATTACCTAACCTATTTCTTTGACTACCCTTCTCCTTACTTTGACTACCCTTCCCCTTACTTGGACTACCTTTCCCTTACTTTGACTACACTTCATTACCTAACCTATTTCTTTGACTACCCTTCCCCTTACTTTGACTACCCTTTCCTTTACTTTGACTATCCTTCCCTTTGCTTTGACTACCCTTCCCTTTACTTTGACTACCCTTTCCTTTACTGTGGACTACCCTATCTATACTGTGACTACCCTTCCTTTTATTTTGACTACACTTCATTACCTAACCTATTTCTATGACTACCCTACTTTGACTACTCTACCTATGCTATGACTACCCTTTCCTTTACTGTGACTACCCTTCCCCTTACTTTGACTATCTTTCCCTTTGCTTTGACCACCCTACCTATATTGTGACTACCCCCCTTTCCTTTACTGTGACTACCCTTCCCCTTATTTTGACTTCACTTCATTAACTAATCTAATTCTATGACTACCCTACTTTGACTACCCTACCTATGCTATGTCCTTCCCTTTACTGTGACTACCCTTCCCTTTGTTTTGACTACCCTACCTATTGTGACTACCCTTATATCTTTGCTTTGACTATCCTACCTATGCTATGACTACCCTTCCCCTTACTTGGACTACCCTTCCCTTTGTTTTGACTACCCTACCTATTGTGACTACTCTTCCTCTTACTTGGACTACCCTTCCCTTTGTTTTGACTACCCTTCCCCTTACTTTGACTACCCTTCTCTTTGCTTTGACTACCCTACCTATACTATGACTACCCTTCCCCTTACTTTGACTACCCTTCTCTTTGCTTTGACTACCCTACCTATACTATGACTACCCTTCCCCTTACTTTGACTACCCTTCCCTTTGCTTCGACTATCCTACCTATACTATGACTACCCTTCCCTTTACTTTGTACCCTACCTATACTGTGACTACTCTACCTATGCTATGACTACCCTTCCCTTTATTGTGACTACTCTTTCCCTTACTTTGACTACCCCTACCTATGCTGTAACTACCCTTCCCTTTACTTTGACTACTCTACCTGTGTTATGACTACCCCACCTATGCTGTGACTACTCTTCCTTGACTATCCTACCTATGCTATGACTACCTTTCCCTTTATTGTGACCACCCTTCCTTTTACTTTGACTACCCTACCTATGTTATGACTACCCTTTCCTTGGTTATCACCTAAAGGATAGCAAGGCATGAGCCCCACACAACCCACTATCACCGTTGACTGCTTGGTGGCCCAAGACACTACACTACACTTTGACTGTCAACTACTGAGCTTGTGAAACTGACCAAACATGAACAAACAAAGACAAACAAACATGACCAAACAAGAAGCCCTTTTCCTGTGGAGACCAAACAAAGACAAACAAGAAGCCCTTGGGGAACCCCTCCCTTATCACCTGTTTTTTGCATTGACTTGGTTGGAGTTCTTGTCAGAACAATAGCAAACATGAAAACAAAGGAAATGGTGGGCTTGCTTGACTACACTATTGTCATGCACTACCCCAGCCCTGAGCATCAAACAATATGAGTAACGATGCAGTCAAACGACAAGCAAACATGAACAAATGCTGGCCTGCGTGCGCGACTGGCCCCTAATTTGTCAAACATGAACAAATACAAACATGATGCACAAACAAAGACAAACAAAGATGACCAAACAAGAAGCTGAGACCAAACAAACAATGTCAAACATATACAAACAAGCTCAGACCAAACAAACATATACACACAAGAGCTCAAACAAATACAAACAATGCTGGCTGCACTCGGCCCCCCCCTGTCGGAGAAAGTACGGATAGGCGCCAGACACTCTGGGGCACTAAGCTATGGAAGCGTAATGAAGCGTAATGAAGCGTAAGTGTAGTAGTAGTAGTGTATGAAAGCGTAATGAAGCGTAATGAAGCGTAATGAAGCGTAATGAAGCGTAATGAAGCGTAGTGAAGCGTAAGTGTAGTAGTAGTAGTGTATGAAAGCGTAATGAAGCGTAATGAAGCGTAGTGAAGCGTAAGTGTAGTAGTAGTAGTGTATGAAAGTGTAATGAAGCGTAATGAAGCGTAATGAAGCGTAAGTGTAGTAGTAGTAGTGTATGAAAGCGTAGTGAAGCGTAATGAAGCGTAAGTGTAGTCATAGTGGACTCATAGTGGAGTCGTAGTAAGGCATAAGGGAGTGTAGTCAAGAAGTGTACCCAACAAGCACAGTGAAGGAGGATGATGACTGTGTTAATTTGCACACATAGTCAAGTATGAAGTGCATCTTTGTATGACTGAACATGCAGCCAGCTGTCACATTGTGTTGGGGATTTTCAACTGCACTTTGGTACCCATTTCAGCTACACTTTGACTGCACTTTGACTACACTTTGACTACACTTTGACCGCACATTTGACTACATTTTGACCACACTTTGACCACACTTTGACTGCATTTTGAAGCGTATTTTTCATAGATTTTCGCCACACGCTCTGACTCTTTTTCTACACTCTGGCCTTATGTTTACCTACATTTCTGGGTATACAAAGAAAAATACCCACGGTCAATCAACTTGAAATAAATCATAGGACCAAACAAGCAAGACAAACACCAACTATTTCGTGGTCCACTGATCGTTTTCAGTACACTCTCCTACCAAGTTGACATCTCCAATATCCTTTGCTTTTGCACCTGACCACCATCCGAGCAATATATGACTGCAATCTGACGCAAATTTGACCAAAATCTGACCTACGTCTGACTATCATTTGACCATTTCCTAAGCAAAATCTGGGCAAAATCTGAGCACTATCCAATCAATATTTGACTGAGATCTGACTGATATCTGACCAAAATCTGACCAACATTTCGCCAATACCTTGGTGTCAACATCTGATCAGGATCTAATCAAAATCTGACTACAATCTAATTACAATCTGACCTAGATATCTGACTAGCTGACCGCAATCTAAACAATATTTGACTACAATCCAACCAAGGTCTGACAATAATCCAGCCACCATATGATTACCATCTGACCTAGATTTGACTGTAATTTGATTGCGATCTGACCAAAATCTGGTCAAGATCTGACTGTGATTCAACCAAGATCTGACTGCTATCTGAGCATTATTTACACAATATCTGATCTATGTCTGACCTACAACTCAGAGTAATCACACAAAACAAATATCCATGCTATATTCGAGCAGAATCTAAGTGACATCCAACGGTAATCTAATCGAAAATAAACCAATTTCTATAATGAAAAAGCCCCCCTCCATCCATCACCCACCGTTCATTGTCCACCATTTACCATTCTCTACACTCTATACTTCACATTCATCTTCACGTTCCCCCCCTTCTCTCTACTTTATAAAACAAGTAAAAATCAATAAAATACCTACTCATTGGTTAGAACCCGTTGCGGTTGTTGCTCGTTAACAAGTCGAGGGGGTCAGATTATATATAAAAAGGGGGTCCAGGGGGTTTACCCCCTGGCATAGTTAGAAGTAAGGGTTGTCCAATCAATATCTGACCATCAATCAATCAATAATTCAAGCAAAATCTGACCTACACCTGACTGTCGATCAATCACATTCCAAGTCAAATCCAAGCAAAATCACATCCAAATCACACCCATATCTGACCTACAGTCTGACCATCAATTGACCACAATCCACCCAAAATCTGATCAATATTTGACTTACGCTTGACCATCAATCCATCAAAATATAAGCAAAATCTGACCACTCTCTGACCACTCTCTGACCATTATTTGACCAAAATATAAGCAAAATTTGACCAACATCTGACCACCCACTGACTAAAATCTGACCTACGGTTCATCAACATCTGACCATGATTTGACCAAAATATGACCACAATCTGACCAACATCTACTATCCATATGACTCGACATTTCCATTATCCTCTATCTGACCAAAATCTGATCACAATTTGACTGATATCTGAGTGTATTCTGACCTACGTTTTGCCGATGTCTGATCAATATCTGACTGTAACCTGATCAACATTTTGCCAACATTTCACCAATATCTGACCTAGACATAACCACCATCTGAGGGTTATTCCAACCACGCAATCTGACTCGAAATTGACCAACATCTGACCAAAAAATCTGACCTACATTTCACCGATATCTAAGCATCGTTTGACTATCATTCAACCGAGATCCGACCGAGATCTGACCAAAGTCTGACCATCTTCCAATCAATATCTGACTTATATTTGAACAAAATCTGACCTACATTTCGCTAATACCTCGACAGCAACGTTCAATCACGATCTGATCAATTTCTGACTTCAATCTGACCCAGCTATCTGACTATTCAACCACACAATCCGATCACGATCTGATCAATATCTGACTGCAATCCAACCAAGATTTGACGGTAATCTGACGATTTATTTATACAACACAGTCTTAGGGTAATCAAACAAATCATCTGCAATCTAATCAATATCTGACGACAATCTAACCAAGATTTGACTGTAATCTGACTGCCATCTGGTCAAGATCTGACCGTGATCCAACCAAGATTTGATGGTAGCCACCCTCCCCTCCCAAAGTCGCTCCCAGAGTCCAAGCAGTGTAGTTTGACGCACAATCATGCAACATCCACCCCCTCCTCCAAGTCTGAGTATTCTCTATTTGACTAATATCTGAGTATATTCCAACCTACATTTCATCAACATCTGACCAACATCTGACTGTAATCTGACCTACATTTCACCAAAATACGACTGTCATTGGATCAATATTTGACTGCAATATGACCAAAAATCTGACCTATGCTTGACTATGATCTGAGCAAAATCTGACCTACATCACACTACAATCTGACCACAATCCGACCTACAGTTTATGGTCAAAATCACACTCGGATCAGAAGAATATCTGACCAATATTTCACCAGAATCTGTCCATGACTACAATATGTCATAGGCATGTTCATGTGCACAAGGATGCAAGCATAGAACATAGGGTTAGGGTACACAAACCCATACAAGGACAAAAGCATAGTCAGGAAGCGTAAGTGTAGTGATAATAGTGTATGGAAGCGTAATGAAGCGTAATGAAGCGTAATGAAGCGTATGGAAGCGTAATGAAGCGTATGGAAGCGTAATGAAGCGTATGGAAGCGTAATGAAGCGTATGGAAGCGTAAGGGTAGTAGTAGTAGCATATAGAAGTGTATGGAAGCGTAATGAAGCGTAAGTGTAGTGATAGTAGTGTATGGAAGCGTAATGAAGCGTAATGAAGCGTATGGAAGCGTAAGGGTAGTAGTAGTAGCATATAGAAGTGTATGGAAGCGTAATGAAGCGTAAGTGTAGTGATAGTAGTGTATGGAAGCGTAATGAAGCGTAATGAAGCGT